>JAUKNK010000885.1:0-25000 GCA_030765055.1 Mantis religiosa
AAAAGAATGCCTCCGATGTATATTTCATGTTTTTAAAAAAATTATTTTTGCAAAATATCGAAACTTTTTCTAAGTCCAAATCGGCGCAAAAAGTCGATGATACAGGGCCAAATTAGCAGAAACTAGGCTAAGGATGTGTTTTCTTTATCAAACGAACACCAAATATGCATATTTCACATTTTTCAAAAAACTTTTTTTCGGTCCGAAAAAAGTTAAAGTCCAACTCCGAGCGAAAATTTTCTAAGTCCAGCCGCGTAGTACATGGGAGAACTACCACTTTCGGAGCAAACTGCCACTTAGAGAGGGACAAATTTGCGAAAGCGAACCTTAGGATGTGTTTGCCTTATCAAACGAATGCCACCCATGCATGTTTCACTTTTTTCAAAAAACATTTTTTTCACTTCGATAAATATTTTTCTAAGTCCAACTCCGAGCGAAAAATTTCTAAGTCCCCGGGGCTTTCGTCTCTTGACCATGCCGGCAGTTGAGGCCTCGCCGCCCGAGGGCAAGAATTGTCGTCTTGTAGGTGTGGTGCAACGCGCCATCGAAAAACGGGAAAATTTGCCAAAATTGTTCTTGGGATGTGTTTCCCTTTCTAAAAGAATGCCTCCGATGTATATTTCATGTTTTAAAAAAATTATTTTTGCAAAATATCGAAACTTTTTCTAAGTCCAAATCGGCGCAAAAAGTCGATGATACAGGGCCAAATTAGCAGAAACTAGGCTAAGGATGTGTTTTCTTTATCAAACGAACACCAAATATGCATATTTCACATTTTTCAAAAAAACTTTTTTTCGGTCCGAAAAAAGTTAAAGTCCAACTCCGAGCGAAAATTTTCTAAGTCCAGCCGCGTAGTACATGGGAGAACTACCACTTTCGGAGCAAACTGCCACTTAGAGAGGGACAAATTTGCGAAAGCGAACCTTAGGATGTGTTTGCCTTATCAAACGAATGCCACCCATGCATGTTTCACTTTTTTCAAAAAACATTTTTTTCACTTCGATAAAAATTTTTCTAAGTCCAACTCCGAGCGAAAAATTTCTAAGTCCCCGGGACTTTCGTCTCTTGACCATGCCGGCAGTTGAGGCCTCGCCGCCCGAGGGCAAGAATTGTCGTCTTGTAGGTGTGGTGCAACGCGCCATCGAAAAACGGGAAAATTTGCCAAAATTGTTCTTGGGATGTGTTTCCCTTTCTAAAAGAATGCCTCCGATGTATATTTCATGTTTTTAAAAAAATTATTTTTGCAAAATATCGAAACTTTTTCTAAGTCCAAATCGGCGCAAAAAGTCGATGATACAGGGCCAAATTAGCAGAAACTAGGCTAAGGATGTGTTTTCTTTATCAAACGAACACCAAATATGCATATTTCACATTTTTCAAAAAAACTTTTTTTCGGTCCGAAAAAAGTTAAAGTCCAACTCCGAGCGAAAATTTTCTAAGTCCAGCCGCGTAGTACATGGGAGAACTACCACTTTCGGAGCAAACTGCCACTTAGAGAGGGACAAATTTGCGAAAGCGAACCTTAGGATGTGTTTGCCTTATCAAACGAATGCCACCCATGCATGTTTCACTTTTTTCAAAAAACATTTTTTTCACTTCGATAAAAATTTTTCTAAGTCCAACTCCGAGCGAAAAATTTCTAAGTCCCCGGGGCTTTCGTCTCTTGACCATGCCGGCAGTTGAGGCCTCGCCGCCCGAGGGCAAGAATTGTCGTCTTGTAGGTGTGGTGCAACGCGCCATCGAAAAACGGGAAAATTTGCCAAAATTGTTCTTGGGATGTGTTTCCCTTTCTAAAAGAATGCCTCCGATGTATATTTCATGTTTTAAAAAATTATTTTTGCAAAATATCGAAACTTTTTCTAAGTCCAAATCGGCGCAAAAAGTCGATGATACAGGGCCAAATTAGCAGAAACTAGGCTAAGGATGTGTTTTCTTTATCAAACGAACACCAAATATGCATATTTCACATTTTTCAAAAAAACTTTTTTTCGGTCCGAAAAAAGTTAAAGTCCAACTCCGAGCGAAAATTTTCTAAGTCCAGCCGCGTAGTACATGGGAGAACTACCACTTTCGGAGCAAACTGCCACTTAGAGAGGGACAAATTTGCGAAAGCGAACCTTAGGATGTGTTTGCCTTATCAAACGAATGCCACCCATGCATGTTTCACTTTTTTCAAAAAACATTTTTTTCACTTCGATAAAAATTTTTCTAAGTCCAACTCCGAGCGAAAAATTTCTAAGTCCCCGGGGCTTTCGTCTCTTGACCATGCCGGCAGTTGAGGCCTCGCCGCCCGAGGGCAAGAATTGTCGTCTTGTAGGTGTGGTGCAACGCGCCATCGAAAAACGGGAAAATTTGCCAAAATTGTTCTTGGGATGTGTTTCCCTTTCTAAAAGAATGCCTCCGATGTATATTTCATGTTTTTAAAAGAATTATTTTTGCAAAATATCGAAACTTTTTCTAAGTCCAAATCGGCGCAAAAAGTCGATGATACAGGGCCAAATTAGCAGAAACTAGGCTAAGGATGTGTTTTCTTTATCAAACGAACACCAAATATGCATATTTCACATTTTTCAAAAAAACTTTTTTTCGGTCCGAAAAAAGTTAAAGTCCAACTCCGAGCGAAAATTTTCTAAGTCCAGCCGCGTAGTACATGGGAGAACTACCACTTTCGGAGCAAACTGCCACTTAGAGAGGGACAAATTTGCGAAAGCGAACCTTAGGATGTGTTTGCCTTATCAAACGAATGCCACCCATGCATGTTTCACTTTTTTCAAAAAACATTTTTTTCACTTCGATAAAAATTTTTCTAAGTCCAACTCCGAGCGAAAAATTTCTAAGTCCCCGGGGCTTTCGTCTCTTGACCATGCCGGCAGTTGAGGCCTCGCCGCCCGAGGGCAAGAATTGTCGTCTTGTAGGTGTGGTGCAACGCGCCATCGAAAAACGGGAAAATTTGCCAAAATTGTTCTTGGGATGTGTTTCCCTTTCTAAAAGAATGCCTCCGATGTATATTTCATGTTTTTAAAAAAATTATTTTTGCAAAATATCGAAACTTTTTCTAAGTCCAAATCGGCGCAAAAGTCGATGATACAGGGCCAAATTAGCAGAAACTAGGCTAAGGATGTGTTTTCTTTATCAAACGAACACCAAATATGCATATTTCACATTTTCAAAAAAACTTTTTTTCGGTCCGAAAAAAGTTAAAGTCCAACTCCGAGCGAAATTTTCTAAGTCCAGCCGCGTAGTACATGGGAGAACTACCACTTTCGGAGCAAACTGCCACTTAGAGAGGGACAAATTTGCGAAAGCGAACCTTAGGATGTGTTTGCCTTATCAAACGAATGCCACCCATGCATGTTTCACTTTTTTCAAAAACATTTTTTTCACTTCGATAAAAATTTTTCTAAGTCCAACTCCGAGCGAAAAATTTCTAAGTCCCCGGGGCTTTCGTCTCTTGACCATGCCGGCAGTTGAGGCCTCGCCGCCCGAGGCAAGAATTGTCGTCTTGTAGGTGTGGTGCAACGCGCCATCGAAAAACGGGAAACTTTGCCAAAATTGTTCTTGGGATGTGTTTCCCTTTCTAAAAGAATGCCTCCGATGTATATTTCATGTTTTTAAAAAAATTATTTTTGCAAAATATCGAAACTTTTTCTAAGTCCAAATCGGCGCAAAAAGTCGATGATACAGGGCCAAATTAGCAGAAACTAGGCTAAGGATGTGTTTTCTTTATCAAACGAACACCAAATATGCATATTTCACATTTTTCAAAAAAACTTTTTTTCGGTCCGAAAAAAGTTAAAGTCCAACTCTGAGCGAAAAATTTCTAAGTCCCCGGGGCTTTCGTCTCGTGACCATGCCGGCAGTTGAGCCCTCGCCGGCCGAGGGCAAGAATTGTCGTCTTGTAGGTGTGGTGCAACGCGCCATCGAAAAACGGGGAAATTTGCCAAAATCGTTCTTGGGATGTGTTTCCCATTCTAAAAGAATGCCTCCGATGTATATTTCATGTTTTTAAAAAAATTATTTTTGCAAAATATCGAAACTTTTTCTAAGTCCAACTCCGAGCGAAAAATTTCTAAGTCCCCGGGGCTTTCGTCTCTTGACCATGCCGGCAGTTGAGGCCTCGCCGCCCGAGGGCCGGAATTGTCGTCTTGTAGGTGTGGTGCAACGCGCCATCGAAAAACGGGGAAATTTGCCAAAATTGTTCTTGGGATGTGTTTCCCTTTCTAAAAGAATGCCTCCGATGTATATTTCATGTTTTTAAAAAAATTATTTTTGCAAAATATCGAAACTTTTTCTAAGTCCAAATCGGCGCAAAAAGTCGATGATACAGGGCCAAATTAGCAGAAACTAGGCTAAGGATGTGTTTTCTTTATCAAACGAACACCAAATATGCATATTTCACATTTTTCAAAAAAACTTTTTTTCGGTCCGAAAAAAGTTAAAGTCCAACTCCGAGCGAAAATTTTCTAAGTCCAGCCGCGTAGTACATGGAGAACTACCACTTTCGGAGCAAACTGCCACTTAGAGAGGGACAAATTTGCGAAAGCGAACCTTAGGATGTGTTTGCCTTATCAAACGAATGCCACCCATGCATGTTTCACTTTTTCAAAAAACATTTTTTTCACTTCGATAAAAATTTTTCTAAGTCCAACTCCGAGCGAAAAATTTCTAAGTCCCCGGGGCTTTCGTCTCTTGACCATGCCGGCAGTTGAGGCCTCGCCGCCCGAGGGCAAGAATTGTCGTCTTGTAGGTGTGGTGCAACGCGCCATCGAAAAACGGGAAAATTTGCCAAAATTGTTCTTGGGATGTGTTTCCCTTTCTAAAAGAATGCCTCCGATGTATATTTCATGTTTTTAAAAAAATTATTTTTGCAAAATATCGAAACTTTTTCTAAGTCCAACTCCGAGCGAAAAATTTCTAAGTCCCCGGGGCTTTCGTCTCTTGACCATGCCGGCAGTTGAGGCCTCGCCGCCCGAGGGCCGGAATTGTCGTCTTGTAGGTGTGGTGCAACGCGCCATCGAAAAACGGGGAAATTTGCCAAAATTGTTCTTGGGATGTGTTTCCCTTTCTAAAAGAATGCCTCCGATGTATATTTCATGTTTTTAAAAAAATTATTTTTGCAAAATATCGAAACTTTTTCTAAGTCCAAATCGGCGCAAAAAGTCAATGATACAGGGCCAAATTAGCAGAAACTAGGCTAAGGATGTGTTTTCTTTATCAAACGAACACCAAATATGCATATTTCACATTTTTCAAAAAAACTTTTTTCGGTCCGAAAAAAGTTAAAGTCCAACTCCGAGCGAAAATTTTCTAAGTCCAGCCGCGTAGTACATGGGAGAACTACCACTTTCGGAGCAAACTGCCACTTAGAGAGGGACAAATTTGCGAAAGCGAACCTTAGGATGTGTTTGCCTTATCAAACGAATGCCACCCATGCATGTTTCACTTTTTTCAAAAAACATTTTTTTCACTTCGATAAAAATTTTTCTAAGTCCAACTCCGAGCGAAAAATTTCTAAGTCCCCGGGGCTTTCGTCTCTTGACCATGCCGGCAGTTGAGGCCTCGCCGCCCGAGGGCAAGAATTGTCGTCTTGTAGGTGTGGTGCAACGCGCCATCGAAAAACGGGAAAATTTGCCAAAATTGTTCTTGGGATGTGTTTCCCTTTCTAAAAGAATGCCTCCGATGTATATTTCATGTTTTTAAAAAAATTATTTTTGCAAAATATCGAAACTTTTTCTAAGTCCAAATCGGCGCAAAAAGTCGATGATACAGGGCCAAATTAGCAGAAACTAGGCTAAGGATGTGTTTTCTTTATCAAACGAACACCAAATATGCATATTTCACATTTTTCAAAAAAACTTTTTTTCGGTCCGAAAAAGTTAAAGTCCAACTCCGAGCGAAAATTTTCTAAGTCCAGCCGCGTAGTACATGGGAGAACTACCACTTTCGGAGCAAACTGCCACTTAGAGAGGGACAAATTTGCGAAAGCGAACCTTAGGATGTGTTTGCCTTATCAAACGAATGCCACCCATGCATGTTTCACTTTTTTCAAAAAACATTTTTTTCACTTCGATAAATATTTTTCTAAGTCCAACTCCGAGCGAAAAATTTCTAAGTCCCCGGGGCTTTCGTCTCTTGACCATGCCGGCAGTTGAGGCCTCGCCGCCCGAGGGCAAGAATTGTCGTCTTGTAGGTGTGGTGCAACGCGCCATCGAAAAACGGGAAAATTTGCCAAAATTGTTCTTGGGATGTGTTTCCCTTTCTAAAAGAATGCCTCCGATGTATATTTCATGTTTTTAAAAAAATTATTTTTGCAAAATATCGAAACTTTTTCTAAGTCCAAATCGGCGCAAAAAGTCGATGATACAGGGCCAAATTAGCAGAAACTAGGCTAAGGATGTGTTTTCTTTATCAAACGAACACCAAATATGCATATTTCACATTTTTCAAAAAAACTTTTTTTCGGTCCGAAAAAAGTTAAAGTCCAACTCCGAGCGAAAATTTTCTAAGTCCAGCCGCGTAGTACATGGGAGAACTACCACTTTCGGAGCAAACTGCCACTTAGAGAGGGACAAATTTGCGAAAGCGAACCTTAGGATGTGTTTGCCTTATCAAACGAATGCCACCCATGCATGTTTCACTTTTTTCAAAAACATTTTTTTCACTTCGATAAAAATTTTTCTAAGTCCAACTCCGAGCGAAAAATTTCTAAGTCCCCGGGACTTTCGTCTCTTGACCATGCCGGCAGTTGAGGCCTCGCCGCCCGAGGGCAAGAATTGTCGTCTTGTAGGTGTGGTGCAACGCGCCGAAAAACGGGAAAATTTGCCAAAATTGTTCTTGGGATGTGTTTCCCTTTCTAAAAGAATGCCTCCGATGTATATTTCATGTTTTTAAAAAAATTATTTTTGCAAAATATCGAAACTTTTTCTAAGTCCAAATCGGCGCAAAAAGTCGATGATACAGGGCCAAATTAGCAGAAACTAGGCTAAGGATGTGTTTTCTTTATCAAACGAACACCAAATATGCATATTTCACATTTTTCAAAAAAACTTTTTTTCGGTCCGAAAAAAGTTAAAGTCCAACTCCGAGCGAAAATTTTCTAAGTCCAGCCGCGTAGTACATGGGAGAACTACCACTTTCGGAGCAAACTGCCACTTAGAGAGGGACAAATTTGCGAAAGCGAACCTTAGGATGTGTTTGCCTTATCAAACGAATGCCACCCATGCATGTTTCACTTTTTTCAAAAAACATTTTTTTCACTTCGATAAAAATTTTTCTAAGTCCAACTCCGAGCGAAAAATTTCTAAGTCCCCGGGGCTTTCGTCTCTTGACCATGCCGGCAGTTGAGGCCTCGCCGCCCGAGGGCAAGAATTGTCGTCTTGTAGGTGTGGTGCAACGCGCCATCGAAAAACGGGAAAATTTGCCAAAATTGTTCTTGGGATGTGTTTCCCTTTCTAAAAGAATGCCTCCGATGTATATTTCATGTTTTTAAAAAAATTATTTTTGCAAAATATCGAAACTTTTTCTAAGTCCAAATCGGCGCAAAAAGTCGATGATACAGGGCCAAATTAGCAGAAACTAGGCTAAGGATGTGTTTTCTTTATCAAACGAACACCAAATATGCATATTTCACATTTTTCAAAAAAACTTTTTTTCGGTCCGAAAAAAGTTAAAGTCCAACTCCGAGCGAAAATTTTCTAAGTCCAGCCGCGTAGTACATGGGAGAACTACCACTTTCGGAGCAAACTGCCACTTAGAGAGGGACAAATTTGCGAAAGCGAACCTTAGGATGTGTTTGCCTTATCAAACGAATGCCACCCATGCATGTTTCACTTTTTTCAAAAAACATTTTTTTCACTTCGATAAAAATTTTTCTAAGTCCAACTCCGAGCGAAAAATTTCTAAGTCCCCGGGGCTTTCGTCTCTTGACCATGCCGGCAGTTGAGGCCTCGCCGCCCGAGGGCAAGAATTGTCGTCTTGTAGGTGTGGTGCAACGCGCCATCGAAAAACGGGAAAATTTGCCAAAATTGTTCTTGGGATGTGTTTCCCTTTCTAAAAGAATGCCTCCGATGTATATTTCATGTTTTTAAAAGAATTATTTTTGCAAAATATCGAAACTTTTTCTAAGTCCAAATCGGCGCAAAAAGTCGATGATACAGGGCCAAATTAGCAGAAACTAGGCTAAGGATGTGTTTTCTTTATCAAACGAACACCAAATATGCATATTTCACATTTTTCAAAAAAACTTTTTTTCGGTCCGAAAAAAGTTAAAGTCCAACTCCGAGCGAAAATTTTCTAAGTCCAGCCGCGTAGTACATGGGAGAACTACCACTTTCGGAGCAAACTGCCACTTAGAGAGGGACAAATTTGCGAAAGCGAACCTTAGGATGTGTTTGCCTTATCAAACGAATGCCACCCATGCATGTTTCACTTTTTTCAAAAAACATTTTTTTCACTTCGATAAAAATTTTTCTAAGTCCAACTCCGAGCGAAAAATTTCTAAGTCCCCGGGGCTTTCGTCTCTTGACCATGCCGGCAGTTGAGGCCTCGCCGCCCGAGGGCAAGAATTGTCGTCTTGTAGGTGTGGTGCAACGCGCCATCGAAAAACGGGAAAATTTGCCAAAATTGTTCTTGGGATGTGTTTCCCTTTCTAAAAGAATGCCTCCGATGTATATTTCATGTTTTTAAAAAAATTATTTTTGCAAAATATCGAAACTTTTTCTAAGTCCAAATCGGCGCAAAAAGTCGATGATACAGGGCCAAATTAGCAGAAACTAGGCTAAGGATGTGTTTTCTTTATCAAACGAACACCAAATATGCATATTTCACATTTTTCAAAAAAACTTTTTTTCGGTCCGAAAAAAGTTAAAGTCCAACTCCGAGCGAAAATTTTCTAAGTCCAGCCGCGTAGTACATGGGAGAACTACCACTTTCGGAGCAAACTGCCACTTAGAGAGGGACAAATTTGCGAAAGCGAACCTTAGGATGTGTTTGCCTTATCAAACGAATGCCACCCATGCATGTTTCACTTTTTTCAAAAAACATTTTTTTCACTTCGATAAAAATTTTTCTAAGTCCAACTCCGAGCGAAAAATTTCTAAGTCCCCGGGGCTTTCGTCTCTTGACCATGCCGGCAGTTGAGGCCTCGCCGCCCGAGGGCAAGAATTGTCGTCTTGTAGGTGTGGTGCAACGCGCCATCGAAAAACGGGAAAATTTGCCAAAATTGTTCTTGGGATGTGTTTCCCTTTCTAAAAGAATGCCTCCGATGTATATTTCATGTTTTTAAAAAAATTATTTTTGCAAAATATCGAAACTTTTTCTAAGTCCAAATCGGCGCAAAAAGTCGATGATACAGGGCCAAATTAGCAGAAACTAGGCTAAGGATGTGTTTTCTTTATCAAACGAACACCAAATATGCATATTTCACATTTTTCAAAAAAACTTTTTTTCGGTCCGAAAAAAGTTAAAGTCCAACTCTGAGCGAAAAATTTCTAAGTCCCCGGGGCTTTCGTCTCGTGACCATGCCGGCAGTTGAGCCCTCGCCGGCCGAGGGCAAGAATTGTCGTCTTGTAGGTGTGGTGCAACGCGCCATCGAAAAACGGGGAAATTTGCCAAAATCGTTCTTGGGATGTGTTTCCCTTTCTAAAAGAATGCCTCCGATGTATATCTCATGTTTTTAAAAAAATTATTTTTGCAAAATATCGAAACTTTTTCTAAGTCCAACTCCGAGCGAAAAATTTCTAAGTCCCCGGGGCTTTCGTCTCTTGACCATGCCGGCAGTTGAGGCCTCGCCGCCCGAGGGCCGGAATTGTCGTCTTGTAGGTGTGGTGCAACGCGCCATCGAAAAACGGGGAAATTTGCCAAAATTGTTCTTGGGATGTGTTTCCCTTTCTAAAAGAATGCCTCCGATGTATATTTCATGTTTTTAAAAAAATTATTTTTGCAAAATATCGAAACTTTTTCTAAGTCCAAATCGGCGCAAAAAGTCGATGATACAGGGCCAAATTAGCAGAAACTAGGCTAAGGATGTGTTTTCTTTATCAAACGAACACCAAATATGCATATTTCACATTTTTCAAAAAAACTTTTTTTCGGTCCGAAAAAAGTTAAAGTCCAACTCCGAGCGAAAATTTTCTAAGTCCAGCCGCGTAGTACATGGGAGAACTACCACTTTCGGAGCAAACTGCCACTTAGAGAGGGACAAATTTGCGAAAGCGAACCTTAGGATGTGTTTGCCTTATCAAACGAATGCCACCCATGCATGTTTCACTTTTTTCAAAAAGCATTTTTTTCACTTCGATAAATATTTTTCTAAGTCCAACTCCGAGCGAAAAATTTCTAAGTCCCCGGGGCTTTCGTCTCTTGACCATGCCGGCAGTTGAGGCCTCGCCGCCCGAGGGCAAGAATTGTCGTCTTGTAGGTGTGGTGCAACGCGCCATCGAAAAACGGGAAAATTTGCCAAAATTGTTCTTGGGATGTGTTTCCCTTTCTAAAAGAATGCTTCCGATGTATATTTCATGTTTTTAAAAAAATTATTTTTGCAAAATATCGAAACTTTTTCTAAGTCCAAATCGGCGCAAAAAGTCGATGATACAGGGCCAAATTAGCAGAAACTAGGCTAAGGATGTGTTTTCTTTATCAAACGAACACCAAATATGCATATTTCACATTTTTCAAAAAAACTTTTTTTCGGTCCGAAAAAAGTTAAAGTCCAACTCCGAGCGAAAATTTTCTAAGTCCAGCCGCGTAGTACATGGGAGAACTACCACTTTCGGAGCAAACTGCCACTTAGAGAGGGACAAATTTGCGAAAGCGAACCTTAGGATGTGTTTGCCTTATCAAACGAATGCCACCCATGCATGTTTCACTTTTTTCAAAAAACATTTTTTTCACTTCGATAAAAATTTTTCTAAGTCCAACTCCGAGCGAAAAATTTCTAAGTCCCCGGGGCTTTCGTCTCTTGACCATGCCGGCAGTTGAGGCCTCGCCGCCCGAGGGCAAGAATTGTCGTCTTGTAGGTGTGGTGCAACGCGCCATCGAAAAACGGGAAAATTTGCCAAAATTGTTCTTGGGATGTGTTTCCCTTTCTAAAAGAATGCCTCCGATGTATATTTCATGTTTTTAAAAAAATTATTTTTGCAAAATATCGAAACTTTTTCTAAGTCCAAATCGGCGCAAAAAGTCGATGAAACAGGGAAAAATTAGCAGGAACGAGGCTAAGGATGTGTTTTCTTTATCAAACGAACACCAATGATGCGTATTTCACATTTTTCAAAAAAACTTTTTTTCGGTCCGAAAAAAGTTAAAGTCCAACTCCGAGCGAAAATTTTCTAAGTCCAGCCGCGTAGTACATGGGAGAACTACCACTTTCGGAGCAAACTGCCACTTAGAGAGGGACAAATTTGCGAAAGCGAACCTTAGGATGTGTTTGCCTTATCAAACGAATGCCACCCATGCATGTTTCACTTTTTTCAAAAAACATTTTTTTCACTTCGATAAAAATTTTTCTAAGTCCAACTCCGAGCGAAAAATTTCTAAGTCCCCGGGGCTTTCGTCTCTTGACCATGCCGGCAGTTGAGGCCTCGCCGCCCGAGGGCAAGAATTGTCGTCTTGTAGGTGTGGTGCAACGCGCCATCGAAAAACGGGGAAATTTGCCAAAATTGTTCTTGGGATGTGTTTCCCTTTCTAAAAGAATGCCTCCGATGTATATTTCATGTTTTTAAAAAAATTATTTTTGCAAAATATCGAAACTTTTTCTAAGTCCAAATCGGCGCAAAAAGTCAATGAAACAGGGCCAAATTAGCAGAAACTAGGCTAAAGATTTGTTTTCTTTATCAAACGAACACCAATGATGCATATTTCACATTTTTAAAAAAAACTTTTTTTTCGGTCCGAAAAAAGATAAAGTCCAACTCCGAGCGAAAATTTTCTAAGTCCAGCCGCGTAGTACATGGGAGAACTACCACTTTCGGGGCAAACTGCCACTTAAAGGGGGACAAATTTGCGAAAGCGAACCTTAGGATGTGTTTGCCTCATCAAACGAATGCCACCCATGCATGTTTCTCTTTTTTCAAAAAACATTTTTTTCACTTCGATCAAAATTTTTCAAAGTCCAACTCCGAGCGAAAAATTTCTAAGTCCCCGGAATTGTCGTCTTGTAGGTGTGGTGCAACGCGCCATCGAAAAACGGGAAAATTTGCCAAAATTGTTCTTGGGATGTGTTTCCCTTTCTAAAAGAATGCCTCCGATGTATATTTCATGTTTTTAAAAAAATTATTTTTGCAAAATATCGAAACTTTTTCTAAGTCCAAATCGGCGCAAAAAGTCAATGAAACAGGGCCAAATTAGCAGAAACTAGGCTAAAGATGTGTTTTCTTTATCAAACGAACACCAATGATGCATATTTCACATTTTTCAAAAAAAATTTTTTTCGGTCCGAAAAAAGTTAAACTCCAACTCCGAGCGAAAATTTTCTAAGTCCAGCCGCGTAGTACATGGGAGAACTACCACTTTCGGAGCAAACTGCCACTTAAAGAGGGACAAATTTGCGAAAGCGAACCTTAGGATGTGTTTGCCTTATCAAACGAATGCCACCCATGCATGTTTCACTTTTTTCAAAAAACATTTTTTTCACTTCGATCAAAATATTTCTAAGTCCAACTCCGAGCGAAAAATTTCTAAGTCCAGCATGGGGGAAGGTTCACTTTCTGTGCAAACCGCTAGTGAAAGAGGGACAAAATAGCAAAAACGATTCCTGGGACGAGTTTTCCCTGCTAAGCGCATGCCTGTGATGTATATTTCGTGCTTTTAAAAAAATGAATTTCTCTAAAAATCGAAAATTTTTCTGACTCCAAATCTATGCAAAGCGCCAGTGAAAGAGGGACTAATTAGCAAAAACAGAAGTTAGGATGCGTTTCCGTTATCTAACGAATACCAAGGATGCATGTTTCACATTAATCAAAAGACTTTTTTCGGTCTGATAACAATTTTTCAAAGTCCAACTCCGAGCGAAATTTTTCAAAGTCCAGCATGGGGGAACGACCACTTGCGGTGCAAACCGCTTGCGAGAGAGCGACAAATTAGCAAAGACGAATCTTGGGAAGAGTTTCTTCTTCCAAATGAATGCCTGCGATGTATATTTCGTGTTTCTAAAAAAGTTATTTTTGCCCAAAATTGAAACCTTTTCTACGTCCAAATCGGTGTAAAGCGCCAGAGAAAGAGGGACAAATTAGCATAAACGATTATTGGGACGAGTTTCCCCTTCTAAACGAATGCCTGTGATGTATATTTCGTGTTTTTAAAAAAAATTATTTTTGCCCAAAATCGAAGCTCTTTCTAAGGTTACGGAGGGAGGTTACGGAGAGACGGTCGCGGAGTGCTAAGTGGAGGTGAGCTAAAACTCGAAGCTCGGCCTCAGGTAGGTTAACTTTTATTGCATCACCCCTCCCCGACCTCCTTTGCGCCCAAGTGTTAAGGTTTCCCCCAAGGGAGGGTACGGAGAGACGGTCGCGGAGTGCTAGGTGGAGGTGAGCTAAAACTCGAAGTTCGGCGCCTCGTAGGAAAAGTAATGTTGCTGCGTACACATTGCCAAGCAGGTGAACATGTTTGGGGATTCCTGGGCCCAGTTTTCTTTAATTAACAAACGGTCGTGTTTAACTTGCGATTGACGTTAACCTTTGGCACACTGCGTTTCCTTTATTAAACGAATACCAATGAAGCATGTTTCACATTTATGAAAAAAACTTTTTTTCACTCACTTGTGCTCAAATATAGCTCGGCACATTTACCCCTAACCTTAATTGCAGTCTTTAAGATCGTTAACATTTATAAAGGACGTTTGCAGTAAATGAAGTGCGGGAAGCACATGCACTAATTGAGATTCCAGATACTGCTTTGGCCGACCTCCCCACTCCTTCAGATATTTCAAAGAGGTGAAGTTTGGGCAATGCTTAATTATTCAAATTACCACAGGATTATTTTAGCCGTGCTATTATCGATTTAGCCTTTTCGAGAGCAGCTCCCGAATGTCAAGACGTAAAATATGTTGAAAATGCAGAATATAGTTGCTTAGAGTGCATGTATAATAAATGGAACAGGCAAACATAGGCATACTCTGCTATTTGCTACATACATTCGGCACACCTTAAATAATTGCCAGTCTTCCGTCTCGAGCAAGAGCTCACCCCATTGGTCGGCAGAGACCGTTTTCAATGGCGGCAGGAGGTGGGAACGATTTGCTACAGTCATTGTCATTGGTCCACCACCCGCCATTAGTCGATCGGGCCGCCACCTGTCGTCACCGGCGCCAATTACGACAATCGATCAAGTGACAGTAGTTTCGAAAACACACACCAGGGGCAGTTGAGTGCCAAAAGCCGGACCTCGCCCGAGTCTAGTTTGGATGCTAGAATAATGTTTAGAAACCTCCATAATTAACGAAAAGCTTCGAGTGTTAAGGTTTCCCCGCAAGAGAGGGTGCGGAGAGACCGTCGCGGAGTGCTACGTGGAGGTGAGCTAAAACTCGAAGTTCGGCCCCAGGTAGGGTAGCTAGTATTGCATTACCACTCCCCGGCTCTCTTGCGCCCAAGCGTTAAGGTTTCCCCCAACGGAGGGTACGGAGAGACCGTCGCGGAGTGCTACGTGGAGGTGAGCTAAAACTCGAAGCTCGGCCCCAGGTAGGGTAACTAGTATTGCATTACCACTCCCCGGCTCTCTTGCGCCCAGGCGTTAAGGTTTCCCCCAACGGAGGGTACGGAGAGACCGTCGCGGAGTGCTAGGTGGAGGTGAGCTAAAACTCGAAGTTCGGCCCCAGGTAGGGTAGCTAGTATTGCATTACCACTCCCCGGCTCTCTTGCGCCCAAGCGTTAAGGTTTCCCCCAACGTAGGGTACGGAGAGACCGTCGCGGAGTGCTACGTGGAGGTGAGCTAAAACTCGAAGCTCGGCCTCAGGTAGGTTAACTTTTATTGCATCACCCCTCCCCGACCTCCTTTGCGCCCAAGTGTTAAGGTTTCCCCCAAGGGAGGGTACGGAGAGACGGTCGCGGAGTGCTAAGTGGAGGTGAGCTAAAACTCGAAGCTCGGCCTCAGGTAGGTTAACTTTTATTGCATCACCCCTCCCCGACCTCCTTTGCGCCCAAGTGTTAAGGTTTCCCCCAAGGGAGGGTACGGAGAGACGGCCGCGGAGTGCTAGGTGGAGGTGAGCTAAAACTCGAAGTTCGGCGCCTCGTAGGAAAAGTAATGTTGCTGCGTACACATTGCCAAGCAGGTGAACATGTTTGGGGATTCCTGGGCCCAGTTTTCTTTAATTCACAAACGGTCGTGTTTAACTTGCGATTGACGTTAACCTTTGGCACACTGCGTTTCCTTTATTAAACGAATACCAATGAAGCATGTTTCACATTTATGAAAAAAACTTTTTTTCACTCACTTGTGCTCAAATATAGCTCGGCACATTTACCCCTAACCTTAATTGCAGTCTTTAAGATCGTTAACATTTATAAAGGACGTTTGCAGTAAATGTAGTGCGGGAAGCACATGCACTAATTGAGATTCCAGATACTGCTTTGGCCGACCTCCCCACTCCCTCAGATATTTCAAAGAGGTGAAGTTTGGGCAATGCTTAATTATTCAAATTACCACAGGATTATTTTAGCCGTGCTATTATCGATTTAGCCTTTTCGAGAGCAGCTCCCGAATGTCAAGACGTAAAATATGTTGAAAATGCAGAATATAGTTGCTTAGAGTGCATGTATAATAAATGGAACAGGCAAACATAGGCATACTCTGCTATTTGCTACATACATTCGGCACACCTTAAATAATTGCCAGTCTTCCGTCTCGAGCAAGAGCTCACCCCATTGGTCGGCAGAGACCGTTTTCAATGGCGGCAGGAGGTGGGAACGATTTGCTACAGTCATTGTCATTGGTCCACCACCCGCCATTAGTCGATCGGGCCGCCACCTGTCGTCACCGGCGCCAATTACGACAATCGATCAAGTGACAGTAGTTTCGAAAACACACACCAGGGGCAGTTGAGTGCCAAAAGCCGGACCTCGCCCGAGTCTAGTTTGGATGCTAGAATAATGTTTAGAAACCTCCATAATTAACGAAAAGCTTCGAGTGTTAAGGTTTCCCCGCAAGGGAGGGTACGGAGAGCTACGCTACGCGGAGTGCTACGTGGAGGTGAGCTAAAACTCGAAGTTCGGCCCCAGGTAGGGTAACTAGTATTGCATTACCCCTC
The DNA here is from genome assembly GCA_030765055.1 of Mantis religiosa. Taxonomy (NCBI): domain Eukaryota; kingdom Metazoa; phylum Arthropoda; class Insecta; order Mantodea; family Mantidae; genus Mantis; species Mantis religiosa. The sequence continues at coordinate 16,238 of JAUKNK010000885.1, forward strand.
CCCGGCCTCTCTTGCGCCCAAGTGTTAAGGTTTCCCCCAAGGGAGGGTCCGGAGAGACGGTCGCGGAGTGCTAGGTGGAGGTGAGCTAAAACTCGAAGTTCGGCCCCAGGTAGGGTAGCTAGTATTGCATTACCACTCCCCGGCTTTCTTGCGCCCAAGCGTTAAGGTTTCCCCCAACGGAGGGTACGGAGAGACCGTCGCGGAGTGCTACGTGGAGGTGAGCTAAAACTCGAAGCTCGGCCTCAGGTAGGTTAACTTTTATTGCATCACCCCTCCCCGACCTCCTTTGCGCCCAAGTGTTAAGGTTTCCCCCAAGGGAGGGTACGGAGAGACGGTCGCGGAGTGCTAAGTGGAGGTGAGCTAAAACTCGAAGCTCGGCCTCAGGTAGGTTAACTTTTATTGCATCACCCCTCCCCGACCTCCTTTGCGCCCAAGTGTTAAGGTTTCCCCCAAGGGAGGGTACGGAGAGACGGTCGCGGAGTGCTAGGTGGAGGTGAGCTAAAACTCGAAGTTCGGCGCCTCGTAGGAAAAGTAATGTTGCTGCGTACACATTGCCAAGCAGGTGAACATGTTTGGGGATTCCTGGGCCCAGTTTTCTTTAATTAACAAACGGTCGTGTTTAACTTGCGATTGACGTTAACCTTTGGCACACTGCGTTTCCTTTATTAAACGAATACCAATGAAGCATGTTTCACATTTATGAAAAAAACTTTTTTTCACTCACTTGTGCTCAAATATAGCTCGGCACATTTACCCCTAACCTTAATTGCAGTCTTTAAGATCGTTAACATTTATAAAGGACGTTTGCAGTAAATGAAGTGCGGGAAGCACATGCACTAATTGAGATTCCAGATACTGCTTTGGCCGACCTCCCCACTCCTTCAGATATTTCAAAGAGGTGAAGTTTGGGCAATGCTTAATTATTCAAATTACCACAGGATTATTTTAGCCGTGCTATTATCGATTTAGCCTTTTCGAGAGCAGCTCCCGAATGTCAAGACGTAAAATATGTTGAAAATGCAGAATATAGTTGCTTAGAGTGCATGTATAATAAATGGAACAGGCAAACATAGGCATACTCTGCTATTTGCTACATACATTCGGCACACCTTAAATAATTGCCAGTCTTCCGTCTCGAGCAAGAGCTCACCCCATTGGTCGGCAGAGACCGTTTTCAATGGCGGCAGGAGGTGGGAACGATTTGCTACAGTCATTGTCATTGGTCCACCACCCGCCATTAGTCGATCGGGCCGCCACCTGTCGTCACCGGCGCCAATTACGACAATCGATCAAGTGACAGTAGTTTCGAAAACACACACCAGGGGCAGTTGAGTGCCAAAAGCCGGACCTCGCCCGAGTCTAGTTTGGATGCTAGAATAATGTTTAGAAACCTCCATAATTAACGAAAAGCTTCGAGTGTTAAGGTTTCCCCGCAAGGGAGGGTACGGAGAGCTACGCTACGCGGAGTGCTACGTGGAGGTGAGCTAAAACTCGAAGTTCGGCCCCAGGTAGGGTAACTAGTATTGCATTACCCCTCCCCGGCCTCTCTTGCGCCCAAGTGTTAAGGTTTCCCCCAAGGGAGGGTCCGGAGAGACGGTCGCGGAGTGCTAGGTGGAGGTGAGCTAAAACTCGAAGTTCGGCGCCTCGTAGGAAAAGTAATGTTTCTGCGTACGCATTGCCAAGCAAGCGAACATGTTTGGGGATTCCAGGGCCCAGTTTTCTTTAATTAACAAACGGTCGTGTTTAACTTGCGATCGACGTTAATCTGTGGCACACTGGTCGTAAGAATGCATTGTGCAAACTCGCTCGGATGACCTCGACCAAGAGGTGAACGCTACTTGCAAGGAAGTAGCCAAGGGTGACGTAATCCTGAGTCATCGCTCTGGTGTGATGGCTTCCATCCAGCGGTCACGTGATCAATCAGTTTGAATTATAACGGCCCAGGCAGCCGACGCGTACGGACGCCAGGGCTGCGTTTCTCGTTCTTTTCACTTTGTCTTTCACTTTGTTTGAGTTAGGAGAGAAAGGAGGCGAGAGGAGGAGAGTGCTGAGAGCTCAGAAGCAGCCGACGTAACATGCCGAGAAATTCTGCCCGCTAAAAAGCTAATTCGGCGTGGCTTGTTTACCAAAGTTATGTAATTACTAATTACTGGAACTTCCTTCCTAGATAAGAGACTATTTTTATTAGTAGCGTACGGACTCTCACAATGTTTTCCCTTTTTTACAGCAGTTCGGCACGAGGACGGCAGCCGGAGTTAGCAGAGGGAGGAGGCAAGAGGAGGAAGGCAGCCGACGTAACGCGCTGAGAAATTCTTCCCGCCAAAAGCTAATATGGGCGTGGCACGTTAGTTAAGTAATAACTAATTACTGGAACTTCCTTCCTAGACACGAGACTATTTTTATTAGTAGCGTACGGACTCTCACAATGTTTTCCTTTCTTTTTCAGCAGTTCAGAACGAGGACCGCAAAGTCTACCGAAGGCGCCATGATGGGGAGAAGTCGCCCGGGCCGACAACCTGCACCTGGGGAATTATGGAAATTCGGGGATCACAGGAGCCATGCCTGGCCTACGTCCACTGCGCAGAACTAAATCTACAGTCCGAAAACACACACAACACCAGCCTGGGACCCCGACAGATGACTCCGAGCCTCTTCCACCCCGACAAGACGCCAGAAGCACGACGAGTTCAAACGTGTTCGTGTGCTAGGTGCATAAAGTATGCGTGTGCCATCTCTAGGATGCTAGGAAAGTTATAGGAGCCCGGAAAGGCCAAAAAATGATAGAGGTGAGATTGGGCGTCGAAAATCGGGTGAAAAATGTTATACACGTCTTGTAAGATGTTGTGGCTACAGAAAGAGCGAGTGAGAAAGTGCCTCTGAATTCGAGTGATGTTCCACGTCTAAAAAAATGATTAAAGTGCCAAAGTTCGGAAAAGAGCAGATAATGAATGCGCCCACAAGTGCAAAAGGTCATACAAGTGAAATGGAAATGTTCTAGGTCGAAACAGAGCGAGTGAGAGAGTGCCTCTGAATTCGAGTGATATTCCACGTCTAAAAAAATGACTAAAGTGCCAAAGTTCGGAAAAGAGCAAATAATGAATGCGCCCACAAGTGCAAAAGGTCATACAAGTGAAATGGAAATGTTCTAGGTCGAAACAGAGCGAGTGAGAGAGTGCCTCTGAAGTCGAGTTATATTCCACGTCTAAAAAAGTGATTAAAGTGCCAAAGTTCGGAAAAGCGCAAATAATGAATGCGCCCACAAGTGCAAAAGGTCATACAAGTGAAATGGAAATGTTCTAGGTCGAAACAGAGCGAGTGAGAAAGTGCCTCTAGTGGTGCGAGTGATGTTACACGTCTATAAACGCGCACAAAAAGTGTTTGTGAAATGGGCTAAAATAATTGAAGTGCAAAAGGTCGTACAAGTGAAAAAAAAAATGTTGTAGATCGAAACAGCGAGTGAAAGGTGCAAACAAAAAGTGTGTGAAACATTAAAAGTCCAGCGAGGCTAGAATGAGCGAAATATTGCCAGTGTGATTAATTCAAAAAGTGTTTGTGAAATGGGCTAAAATAATTGAAGTGCAAAAGGTCTTACAAGTGAAAAAAAAATGTTGTAGGTCGAAACAGCGAGTGAAAGGTGCAAAGAAAAAGTGTGTGAAACATTCAAAGTCCAGCGAGGCTAGAATGAGCGAAATATTGCCAGTGTGATTAATTCAAAAAGTGTTTGTGAAATGGGCTAAAATAATTGAGGTGCAAAAGGTCATACAAGTGAAAAAAAAATGTTGTAGGTCGAAACAGCGAGTGAAAGGTGCAAAGAAAAAGTGTGTGAAACATTCAAAGTCCAGCGAGGCTAGAATGAGCGAAATATTGCCAGTGTGATTAATTCAAAAAGTGTTTGTGAAATGGGCTAAAATAATTGAAGTGCAAAAGGTCATACAAGTGAAAAAAAAATGTTGTAGGTCGAAACAGCGAGTGAAAGGTGCAAAGAAAAAGTGTGTGAAAAATTCAAAGTCCAGCGAGGCTAGAATGAGCGAAATATTGCCAGTGTGATTAATTCAAAAAGTGTTTGTGAAATGGGCTAAAATAATTGAAGTGCAAAAGGTCTTACAAGTGAAAAAAAAAAGTTGTAGGTCGAAACAGCGAGTGAAAGGTGCAAAGAAAAAGTGTGTGAAACATTCAAAGTCCAGCGAGGCTAGAATGAGCGAAATATTGCCAGTGTGATTAATTCAAAAAGTGTTTGTGAAATGGGCTAAAATAATTGAAGTGCAAAAGGTCATACAAGTGAAAAAAAAAATGTTGTAGGCCGAAACAGCGAGTGAAAGGTGCAAAGAAAAAGTGTGTGAAAAATTCAAAGTCCAGCGAGGCTAGAATGAGCGAAATAATCCTAAATGTGTCGTGCGAGCGAAATATTGCCAGTGTGATTAACTCAAAAAGTGTTTGTGAAATGGGCTAAAATAATTGAAGTGCAAAAGGTCATACAAGTGAAAAAAAAATGTTGTAGGTCGAAACAGCGAGTGAGAAAGTGCCTCTGAAGTCGAGTTATATTCCACGTCTAAAAAAATGATTAAAGTGCCAAAGTTCGGAAAAGAGCAAATAATGAATGCGCCCACAAGTGCTAAAGGTCATACAAGTGAAATGGAAATGTTCTAGGTCGAAACAGAGCGAGCGACAAAGTGCCTCTAGTGGTGCGAGTGATGTTACACGTCTAAAAACGCGCACAAAAAGTGTTTGTGAAATGGGCTAAAATAATTGAAGTGCAAAAGGTCATACAAGTGAAAAAAAAATGTTGTAGGTCGAAACAGCGAGTGAAAGGTGCAAAGAAAAAGTGTGTGAAACATTCAAAGTCCAGCGAGGCTAGAATGAGCGAAATATTGCCAGTGTGATTAATTCAAAAAGTGTTTGTGAAATGGGCTAAAATAATTGAAGTGCAAAAGGTCTTACAAGTGAAAAAAAAATGTTGTAGGTCGAAACAGCGAGTGAAAGGTGCAAAGAAAAAGTGTGTGAAACATTCAAAGTCCAGCGAGGCTAGAATGAGCGAAATATTGCCAGTGTGATTAATTCAAAAAGTGTTTGTGAAATGGGCTAAAATAATTGAAGTGCAAAAGGTCATACAAGTGAAAAAAAAAATGTTGTAGGTCGAAACAGCGAGTGAAAGGTGCAAAGAAAAAGTGTGGGAAACATTCAAAGTCCAGCGAGGCTAGAATGAGCGAAATATTGCCAGTGTGATTAATTCAAAAAGTGTTTGTGAAATGGGCTAAAATAATTGAAGTGCAAAAGGTCTTACAAGTGAAAAAAAAATGTTGTAGGTCGAAACAGCGAGTGAAAGGTGCAAAGAAAAAGTGTGTGAAACATTCAAAGTCCAGCGAGGCTAGAATGAGCGAAATATTGCCAGTGTGATTAATTCAAAAAGTGTTTGTGAAATGGGCTAAAATAATTGAAGTGCAAAAGGTCATACAAGTGAAATGGAAATGTTCTAGGTCGAAACAGAGCGAGTGAGAAAGTGCATCTGAAGTCGAGTTATATTCCACGTCTAAAAAAATGATTAAAGAGCCAAAGTTCGGAAAAGAGCAAATAATGAATGCGCCCACAAGTGCAAAAGGTCATACAAGTGAAATGGAAATGTTCTAGGTCGAAACAGAGCGTGTGAGAAAGTGCAATAGGTCATACAAGTGAAAAAAAAAAATTTGTAGGTCGAAACAGCGAGTGAAAGGTGCAAAGAAAAAGTGTGTGAAAAATTCAAAGTCCAGCGAGGCTAGAATGAGCGAAATATTGCCAGTGTGATTAATTCAAAAAGTGTTTGTGAAATGGGCTAAAATAATTGAAGTGCAATAGGTCATACAAGAGAAAAAAAAAATTGTAGGTCGAAACAGCGAGTGAAAGGTGCAAAGAAAAAGTGTGTGAAAAATTCAAAGTCCAGCGAGGCTAGAATGAGCGAAATATTGCCAGTGTGATTAATTCAAAAAGTGTTTGTGAAATGGGCTAAAATAATTGAAGTGCAATAGGTCATACAAGTGAAAAAAAAATTTGTAGGTCGAAACAGCGAGTGAAAGGTGCAAAGAAAAAGTGTGTGAAAAATTCAAAGTCCAGCGAGGCTAGAATGAGCGAAATAATCCTAAATGTGTCGTGCGATGAAATATTGCCAGTGTGATTAATTCAAAGTGTCACAGTGCCCGACTTTTTCAAAGTCCAAAGAGGGCAGCAAGAGCGAAATAATTCTAAGTCCAGCGTGTGTCGTGCGAGCGAAAAATTACAAGTCCAGCCGGTTGACAGTGCAACGCGGCAGCGAAATAATTCTAAGTCCAGCGTGTGTCGTGCGAGCGAAAAATTACAAGTGCAGCCGGTTACCAGTGCAACGCGGCAGCGAAATAATTCTAAGTCCAGCGAGTGTAGTGCTAGTGAAAAATTACAAGTCCAGGCGGTTACCAGTGCAACGCGGCAGCGAAATAATTCTAAGTCCAGCGTGTGTAGTGCTAGTGAAAAATTACAAGTCCAGCCCGTTGCAGCTGCAACGCGGCTCCGAAAAAAATCTAAGTCCAACGTGTGTACAACTGCAACGCGCCTACCGTGTGAGAATTATTCTAAGTCCAGAGTCGGGGGGAATATATATAAGTACGAGAGTTGGAACTGCAACGCGCCTCTAGCTTGACCTTGAACTTGAAATAATTTTACGTGGGGGCAGTTCGCTGGCCTGGCAGCCGGTGAGCTGTCCCCAAAAAAAAATTTTTTTAAAAGTCCAGCGTGTGCAAGTGCAACGCGCCTCTCGACTTTAAAAAAAATAATAAAGTACCATCGCATTGTGTGTGACATTGGTCACTCTAGCCAAAGAGACCACACTGCGTGGTTCTGCTTTCGGGCAGGATCCGCAGGAGGCCATAGACTCGCTCTATGACCATGTGGTGAAGTATCTGGCACCCGCTGCAGATACAGACCATAGATCTGGGCGACAACCTCGGCGGCGTGGCCGAGGGAAAAAGGCGCAGAAGAGGTTCCGCTATGCCAAAACCCAAGATCTCTTTAAAAGTGATCCGAAGGTACTGGCTAAGCACGTCCTGGAGGGTCTCGACCCGACAGGAGACAGGGCTGAAGTGCCTGCACTTCAGTCCGAAGAAGTCAGAAACTTGTATGAATCTCTCTGGGGTACACAACCACGCGGAGTCTTGTTCGGCACTGATGGGGTGGACAGTGAGCCTGACATTCCTAGGGGTGACTTGCTTTACTTGTTCACTCCTGAAGAGGTCCGACGGAGGGCACTCCGAATCAAGAAATCCTCAGCTCCTGGTACTGACGGTATTAAGCGTTCGGCAGTTGCTTCTGCGCCAGCTGCAACTGTCTTGAGCGCTCTTTACAATACGGCCCTGGTTCTTGGTGTCACACCTGGGTCGTGGAAGGAATGTCGAACCACCCTTATTCCCAAAGCTGGGAAGGACCCCACAAAGGTCACGAGTTACCGCCCGCTCACGATTGGGTCAATGGTCGGGAGGCTCTTTTGGGGCCTCATCGATCAGCGACTCAGAAAGGTGGTTCGGCTGGCCACTAGACAAAAAGGGTTTGTGGCCGAGGCTGGCTGTTATAATAACGTGCGAATATTCTCGGAGGTTCTGAGGCAATCCAAGATTGCTCATGGAATGGTAGCGGTGCAGCTGGATGTCTCTAAGGCATTCGACACTGTTCCACACCAAGCTATCTATGAGGCCTTCCGAAGGAAGGGAGTACCATCATATCTGGCAAATATGGTGGTCCAGTCCTACCGAGACGTTCGTACCAAAATTAAGACAGGGGATGCTGAAGTGGAAGTGCACCTCCAGCGGGGAGTAAAACAAGGTGACCCTCTCTCGCCTTTGCTCTTCAACCTAATCATGGAACCATTACTCCTTAAGCTGGAAGGAATGCCTGGGTATCAGATAATTGGTGACACCAATCTATCCTGTTTGGCCTTTGCTGACGACCTCATTCTTGTGGCGTCAGATGTCTCGAAGGCTAGTCAATTACTGAGGGTTACAGATGAGTACCTGAGAAATCTTGGCATGCGAGTTGCCGCTGACAAGAGCTTTGCATTTGAGGTGGTGCGAACAAGGGACTCCTGGCACTTGGTTGACCCCAAGTTGAAGCTTCAGAGTGGGGAAGCGGTTCCATGCGCAGGGCCTGAGGATCGTTTGCAGTACCTCGGGGTGTCGATATCTCCTTGGGATGGTATCGACTTTAAAAGGACGAGGGAGCACTTCTCGACGGTGCTACACCGGACGCAGAAGCTTGCTCTCAAGCCCGGCCAAAAGATCAATTTGCTCTCGACCTACATCATTCCGCACTTCCTGCATCAGATGGTACTGGCTGTGCCAGCTATCACACAGCTCCGAGAGCTGGATCAGGAGGTAAGGGTGACTGTTAGGAATATACTCCATTTAATCCAGGGTACGGCGGATGGTCTCATTCACTGCGCCCGGAGGGATGGAGGGCTTGGGCTAAAGAGATTAGAGGTTACTGTGACATCTCAGGCCCTCAAGCTCGGGCTCAGGCAATGCGATTCAGCTGACCCGGTAGCCCGAGCGTTAGAGCCAGCCTTGAAAGCCCAGCTTGACAGGCTGGCGCAGTCTGTACGTCTTAACGTCCCTTACACAGTGAGGGACGTAGATTGCTGGAAAAGGCGTATGGACAGAAAGGAATTGACGGAGTGGGCAGCCCTCCCTGCGCAAGGTCGCGCGGTTCGGTCCCTTGCCGGAGATAAAATCGCTAACGCGATAATGCGCGACCCGGGACTCCTGAGACCGA
>JAUKNK010000885.1:30000-58800 GCA_030765055.1 Mantis religiosa
TTTCACTCGCTGTTTCGGCCTACAACATTTTTTTTTTCACTTGTATGACCTTTTGCACTTCAATTATTTTAGCCCATTTCACAAACACTTTTTGAATTAATCACACTGGCAATATTTCGCTCATTCTAGCCTCGCTGGACTTTGAATGTTTCACACACTTTTTCTTTGCACCTTTCACTCGCTGTTTCGACCTACAACTTTTTTTTTTCACTTGTAAGACCTTTTGCACTTCAATTATTTTAGCCCATTTCACAAACACTTTTTGAATTAATCACACTGGCAATATTTCGCTCATTCTAGCCTCGCTGGACTTTGAATTTTTCACACACTTTTTCTTTGCACCTTTCACTCGCTGTTTCGACCTACAACATTTTTTTTTCACTTGTATGACCTTTTGCACTTCAATTATTTTAGCCCATTTCACAAACACTTTTTGAATTAATCACACTGGCAATATTTCGCTCATTCTAGCCTCGCTGGACTTTGAATGTTTCACACACTTTTTCTTTGCACCTTTCACTCGCTGTTTCGACCTACAACATTTTTTTTTCACTTGTATGACCTTTTGCACCTCAATTATTTTAGCCCATTTCACAAACACTTTTTGAATTAATCACACTGGCAATATTTCGCTCATTCTAGCCTCGCTGGACTTTGAATGTTTCACACACTTTTTCTTTGCACCTTTCACTCGCTGTTTCGACCTACAACATTTTTTTTTCACTTGTAAGACCTTTTGCACTTCAATTATTTTAGCCCATTTCACAAACACTTTTTGAATTAATCACACTGGCAATATTTCGCTCATTCTAGCCTCGCTGGACTTTTAATGTTTCACACACTTTTTGTTTGCACCTTTCACTCGCTGTTTCGATCTACAACATTTTTTTTTTCACTTGTACGACCTTTTGCACTTCAATTATTTTAGCCCATTTCACAAACACTTTTTGTGCGCGTTTATAGACGTGTAACATCACTCGCACCACTAGAGGCACTTTCTCACTCGCTCTGTTTCGACCTAGAACATTTCCATTTCACTTGTATGACCTTTTGCACTTGTGGGCGCATTCATTATTTGCGCTTTTCCGAACTTTGGCACTTTAATCACTTTTTTAGACGTGGAATATAACTCGACTTCAGAGGCACTCTCTCACTCGCTCTGTTTCGACCTAGAACATTTCCATTTCACTTGTATGACCTTTTGCACTTGTGGGCGCATTCATTATTTGCTCTTTTCCGAACTTTGGCACTTTAGTCATTTTTTTAGACGTGGAATATCACTCGAATTCAGAGGCACTCTCTCACTCGCTCTGTTTCGACCTAGAACATTTCCATTTCACTTGTATGACCTTTTGCACTTGTGGGCGCATTCATTATCTGCTCTTTTCCGAACTTTGGCACTTTAATCATTTTTTTAGACGTGGAACATCACTCGAATTCAGAGGCACTTTCTCACTCGCTCTTTCTGTAGCCACAACATCTTACAAGACGTGTATAACATTTTTCACCCGATTTTCGACGCCCAATCTCACCTCTATCATTTTTTGGCCTTTCCGGGCTCCTATAACTTTCCTAGCATCCTAGAGATGGCACACGCATACTTTATGCACCTAGCACACGAACACGTTTGAACTCGTCGTGCTTCTGGCGTCTTGTCGGGGTGGAAGAGGCTCGGAGTCATCTGTCGGGGTCCCAGGCTGGTGTTGTGTGTGTTTTCGGACTGTAGATTTAGTTCTGCGCAGTGGACGTAGGCCAGGCATGGCTCCTGTGATCCCCGAATTTCCATAATTCCCCAGGTGCAGGTTGTCGGCCCGGGCGACTTCTCCCCATCATGGCGCCTTCGGTAGACTTTGCGGTCCTCGTTCTGAACTGCTGAAAAAGAAAGGAAAACATTGTGAGAGTCCGTACGCTACTAATAAAAATAGTCTCGTGTCTAGGAAGGAAGTTCCAGTAATTAGTTATTACTTAACTAACGTGCCACGCCCATATTAGCTTTTGGCGGGAAGAATTTCTCAGCGCGTTACGTCGGCTGCCTTCCTCCTCTTGCCTCCTCCCTCTGCTAACTCCGGCTGCCGTCCTCGTGCCGAACTGCTGTAAAAAAGGGAAAACATTGTGAGAGTCCGTACGCTACTAATAAAAATAGTCTCTTATCTAGGAAGGAAGTTCCAGTAATTAGTAATTACATAACTTTGGTAAACAAGCCACGCCGAATTAGCTTTTTAGCGGGCAGAATTTCTCGGCATGTTACGTCGGCTGCTTCTGAGCTCTCAGCACTCTCCTCCTCTCGCCTCCTTTCTCTCCTAACTCAAACAAAGTGAAAGACAAAGTGAAAAGAACGAGAAACGCAGCCCTGGCGTCCGTACGCGTCGGCTGCCTGGGCCGTTATAATTCAAACTGATTGATCACGTGACCGCTGGATGGAAGCCATCACACCAGAGCGATGACTCAGGATTACGTCACCCTTGGCTACTTCCTTGCAAGTAGCGTTCACCTCTTGGTCGAGGTCATCCGAGCGAGTTTGCACAATGCATTCTTACGACCAGTGTGCCACAGATTAACGTCGATCGCAAGTTAAACACGACCGTTTGTTAATTAAAGAAAACTGGGCCCTGGAATCCCCAAACATGTTCGCTTGCTTGGCAATGCGTACGCAGAAACATTACTTTTCCTACGAGGCGCCGAACTTCGAGTTTTAGCTCACCTCCACCTAGCACTCCGCGACCGTCTCTCCGGACCCTCCCTTGGGGGAAACCTTAACACTTGGGCGCAAGAGAGGCCGGGGAGGGGTAATGCAATACTAGTTACCCTACCTGGGGCCGAACTTCGAGTTTTAGCTCACCTCCACGTAGCACTCCGCGTAGCGTAGCTCTCCGTACCCTCCCTTGCGGGGAAACCTTAACACTCGAAGCTTTTCGTTAATTATGGAGGTTTCTAAACATTATTCTAGCATCCAAACTAGACTCGGGCGAGGTCCGGCTTTTGGCACTCAACTGCCCCTGGTGTGTGTTTTCGAAACTACTGTCACTTGATCGATTGTCGTAATTGGCGCCGGTGACGACAGGTGGCGGCCCGATCGACTAATGGCGGGTGGTGGACCAATGACAATGACTGTAGCAAATCGTTCCCACCTCCTGCCGCCATTGAAAACGGTCTCTGCCGACCAATGGGGTGAGCTCTTGCTCGAGACGGAAGACTGGCAATTATTTAAGGTGTGCCGAATGTATGTAGCAAATAGCAGAGTATGCCTATGTTTGCCTGTTCCATTTATTATACATGCACTCTAAGCAACTATATTCTGCATTTTCAACATATTTTACGTCTTGACATTCGGGAGCTGCTCTCGAAAAGGCTAAATCGATAATAGCACGGCTAAAATAATCCTGTGGTAATTTGAATAATTAAGCATTGCCCAAACTTCACCTCTTTGAAATATCTGAAGGAGTGGGGAGGTCGGCCAAAGCAGTATCTGGAATCTCAATTAGTGCATGTGCTTCCCGCACTTCATTTACTGCAAACGTCCTTTATAAATGTTAACGATCTTAAAGACTGCAATTAAGGTTAGGGGTAAATGTGCCGAGCTATATTTGAGCACAAGTGAGTGAAAAAAAGTTTTTTTCATAAATGTGAAACATGCTTCATTGGTATTCGTTTAATAAAGGAAACGCAGTGTGCCAAAGGTTAACGTCAATCGCAAGTTAAACACGACCGTTTGTTAATTAAAGAAAACTGGGCCCAGGAATCCCCAAACATGTTCACCTGCTTGGCAATGTGTACGCAGCAACATTACTTTTCCTACGAGGCGCCGAACTTCGAGTTTTAGCTCACCTCCACCTAGCACTCCGCGACCGTCTCTCCGTACCCTCCCTTGGGGGAAACCTTAACACTTGGGCGCAAAGGAGGTCGGGGAGGGGTGATGCAATAAAAGTTAACCTACCTGAGGCCGAGCTTCGAGTTTTAGCTCACCTCCACTTAGCACTCCGCGACCGTCTCTCCGTACCCTCCCTTGGGGGAAACCTTAACACTTGGGCGCAAAGGAGGTCGGGGAGGGGTGATGCAATAAAAGTTAACCTACCTGAGGCCGAGCTTCGAGTTTTAGCTCACCTCCACGTAGCACTCCGCGACGGTCTCTCCGTACCCTCCGTTGGGGGAAACCTTAACGCTTGGGCGCAAGAAAGCCGGGGAGTGGTAATGCAATACTAGCTACCCTACCTGGGGCCGAACTTCGAGTTTTAGCTCACCTCCACCTAGCACTCCGCGACCGTCTCTCCGGACCCTCCCTTGGGGGAAACCTTAACACTTGGGCGCAAGAGAGGCCGGGGAGGGGTAATGCAATACTAGTTACCCTACCTGGGGCCGAACTTCGAGTTTTAGCTCACCTCCACGTAGCACTCCGCGTAGCGTAGCTCTCCGTACCCTCCCTTGCGGGGAAACCTTAACACTCGAAGCTTTTCGTTAATTATGGAGGTTTCTAAACATTATTCTAGCATCCAAACTAGACTCGGGCGAGGTCCGGCTTTTGGCACTCAACTGCCCCTGGTGTGTGTTTTCGAAACTACTGTCACTTGATCGATTGTCGTAATTGGCGCCGGTGACGACAGGTGGCGGCCCGATCGACTAATGGCGGGTGGTGGACCAATGACAATGACTGTAGCAAATCGTTCCCACCTCCTGCCGCCATTGAAAACGGTCTCTGCCGACCAATGGGGTGAGCTCTTGCTCGAGACGGAAGACTGGCAATTATTTAAGGTGTGCCGAATGTATGTAGCAAATAGCAGAGTATGCCTATGTTTGCCTGTTCCATTTATTATACATGCACTCTAAGCAACTATATTCTGCATTTTCAACATATTTTACGTCTTGACATTCGGGAGCTGCTCTCGAAAAGGCTAAATCGATAATAGCACGGCTAAAATAATCCTGTGGTAATTTGAATAATTAAGCATTGCCCAAACTTCACCTCTTTGAAATATCTGAGGGAGTGGGGAGGTCGGCCAAAGCAGTATCTGGAATCTCAATTAGTGCATGTGCTTCCCGCACTACATTTACTGCAAACGTCCTTTATAAATGTTAACGATCTTAAAGACTGCAATTAAGGTTAGGGGTAAATGTGCCGAGCTATATTTGAGCACAAGTGAGTGAAAAAAAGTTTTTTTCATAAATGTGAAACATGCTTCATTGGTATTCGTTTAATAAAGGAAACGCAGTGTGCCAAAGGTTAACGTCAATCGCAAGTTAAACACGACCGTTTGTGAATTAAAGAAAACTGGGCCCAGGAATCCCCAAACATGTTCACCTGCTTGGCAATGTGTACGCAGCAACATTACTTTTCCTACGAGGCGCCGAACTTCGAGTTTTAGCTCACCTCCACCTAGCACTCCGCGGCCGTCTCTCCGTACCCTCCCTTGGGGGAAACCTTAACACTTGGGCGCAAAGGAGGTCGGGGAGGGGTGATGCAATAAAAGTTAACCTACCTGAGGCCGAGCTTCGAGTTTTAGCTCACCTCCACTTAGCACTCCGCGACCGTCTCTCCGTACCCTCCCTTGGGGGAAACCTTAACACTTGGGCGCAAAGGAGGTCGGGGAGGGGTGATGCAATAAAAGTTAACCTACCTGAGGCCGAGCTTCGAGTTTTAGCTCACCTCCACGTAGCACTCCGCGACGGTCTCTCCGTACCCTACGTTGGGGGAAACCTTAACGCTTGGGCGCAAGAGAGCCGGGGAGTGGTAATGCAATACTAGCTACCCTACCTGGGGCCGAACTTCGAGTTTTAGCTCACCTCCACCTAGCACTCCGCGACGGTCTCTCCGTACCCTCCGTTGGGGGAAACCTTAACGCCTGGGCGCAAGAGAGCCGGGGAGTGGTAATGCAATACTAGTTACCCTACCTGGGGCCGAGCTTCGAGTTTTAGCTCACCTCCACGTAGCACTCCGCGACGGTCTCTCCGTACCCTCCGTTGGGGGAAACCTTAACGCTTGGGCGCAAGAGAGCCGGGGAGTGGTAATGCAATACTAGCTACCCTACCTGGGGCCGAACTTCGAGTTTTAGCTCACCTCCACGTAGCACTCCGCGACGGTCTCTCCGCACCCTCTCTTGCGGGGAAACCTTAACACTCGAAGCTTTTCGTTAATTATGGAGGTTTCTAAACATTATTCTAGCATCCAAACTAGACTCGGGCGAGGTCCGGCTTTTGGCACTCAACTGCCCCTGGTGTGTGTTTTCGAAACTACTGTCACTTGATCGATTGTCGTAATTGGCGCCGGTGACGACAGGTGGCGGCCCGATCGACTAATGGCGGGTGGTGGACCAATGACAATGACTGTAGCAAATCGTTCCCACCTCCTGCCGCCATTGAAAACGGTCTCTGCCGACCAATGGGGTGAGCTCTTGCTCGAGACGGAAGACTGGCAATTATTTAAGGTGTGCCGAATGTATGTAGCAAATAGCAGAGTATGCCTATGTTTGCCTGTTCCATTTATTATACATGCACTCTAAGCAACTATATTCTGCATTTTCAACATATTTTACGTCTTGACATTCGGGAGCTGCTCTCGAAAAGGCTAAATCGATAATAGCACGGCTAAAATAATCCTGTGGTAATTTGAATAATTAAGCATTGCCCAAACTTCACCTCTTTGAAATATCTGAAGGAGTGGGGAGGTCGGCCAAAGCAGTATCTGGAATCTCAATTAGTGCATGTGCTTCCCGCACTTCATTTACTGCAAACGTCCTTTATAAATGTTAACGATCTTAAAGACTGCAATTAAGGTTAGGGGTAAATGTGCCGAGCTATATTTGAGCACAAGTGAGTGAAAAAAAGTTTTTTTCATAAATGTGAAACATGCTTCATTGGTATTCGTTTAATAAAGGAAACGCAGTGTGCCAAAGGTTAACGTCAATCGCAAGTTAAACACGACCGTTTGTTAATTAAAGAAAACTGGGCCCAGGAATCCCCAAACATGTTCACCTGCTTGGCAATGTGTACGCAGCAACATTACTTTTCCTACGAGGCGCCGAACTTCGAGTTTTAGCTCACCTCCACCTAGCACTCCGCGACCGTCTCTCCGTACCCTCCCTTGGGGGAAACCTTAACACTTGGGCGCAAAGGAGGTCGGGGAGGGGTGATGCAATAAAAGTTAACCTACCTGAGGCCGAGCTTCGAGTTTTAGCTCACCTCCACTTAGCACTCCGCGACCGTCTCTCCGTAACCTCCCTCCGTAACCTTAGAAAGAGCTTCGATTTTGGGCAAAAATAATTTTTTTTAAAAACACGAAATATACATCACAGGCATTCGTTTAGAAGGGGAAACTCGTCCCAATAATCGTTTATGCTAATTTGTCCCTCTTTCTCTGGCGCTTTACACCGATTTGGACGTAGAAAAGGTTTCAATTTTGGGCAAAAATAACTTTTTTAGAAACACGAAATATACATCGCAGGCATTCATTTGGAAGAAGAAACTCTTCCCAAGATTCGTCTTTGCTAATTTGTCGCTCTCTCGCAAGCGGTTTGCACCGCAAGTGGTCGTTCCCCCATGCTGGACTTTGAAAAATTTCGCTCGGAGTTGGACTTTGAAAAATTGTTATCAGACCGAAAAAAGTCTTTTGATTAATGTGAAACATGCATCCTTGGTATTCGTTAGATAACGGAAACGCATCCTAACTTCTGTTTTTGCTAATTAGTCCCTCTTTCACTGGCGCTTTGCATA
The DNA here is from genome assembly GCA_030765055.1 of Mantis religiosa. Taxonomy (NCBI): domain Eukaryota; kingdom Metazoa; phylum Arthropoda; class Insecta; order Mantodea; family Mantidae; genus Mantis; species Mantis religiosa. Next base: position 37,702 of record JAUKNK010000885.1, read on the forward strand.
GATTTGGAGTCAGAAAAATTTTCGATTTTTAGAGAAATTCATTTTTTTAAAAGCACGAAATATACATCACAGGCATGCGCTTAGCAGGGAAAACTCGTCCCAGGAATCGTTTTTGCTATTTTGTCCCTCTTTCACTAGCGGTTTGCACAGAAAGTGAACCTTCCCCCATGCTGGACTTAGAAATTTTTCGCTCGGAGTTGGACTTAGAAATATTTTGATCGAAGTGAAAAAAATGTTTTTTGAAAAAAGTGAAACATGCATGGGTGGCATTCGTTTGATAAGGCAAACACATCCTAAGGTTCGCTTTCGCAAATTTGTCCCTCTTTAAGTGGCAGTTTGCTCCGAAAGTGGTAGTTCTCCCATGTACTACGCGGCTGGACTTAGAAAATTTTCGCTCGGAGTTGGAGTTTAACTTTTTTCGGACCGAAAAAAATTTTTTTTGAAAAATGTGAAATATGCATCATTGGTGTTCGTTTGATAAAGAAAACACATCTTTAGCCTAGTTTCTGCTAATTTGGCCCTGTTTCATTGACTTTTTGCGCCGATTTGGACTTAGAAAAAGTTTCGATATTTTGCAAAAATAATTTTTTTAAAAACATGAAATATACATCGGAGGCATTCTTTTAGAAAGGGAAACACATCCCAAGAACAATTTTGGCAAATTTTCCCGTTTTTCGATGGCGCGTTGCACCACACCTACAAGACGACAATTCCGGGGACTTAGAAATTTTTCGCTCGGAGTTGGACTTTGAAAAATTTTGATCGAAGTGAAAAAAATGTTTTTTGAAAAAAGAGAAACATGCATGGGTGGCATTCGTTTGATGAGGCAAACACATCCTAAGGTTCGCTTTCGCAAATTTGTCCCCCTTTAAGTGGCAGTTTGCCCCGAAAGTGGTAGTTCTCCCATGTACTACGCGGCTGGACTTAGAAAATTTTCGCTCGGAGTTGGACTTTATCTTTTTTCGGACCGAAAAAAAAGTTTTTTTTAAAAATGTGAAATATGCATCATTGGTGTTCGTTTGATAAAGAAAACAAATCTTTAGCCTAGTTTCTGCTAATTTGGCCCTGTTTCATTGACTTTTTGCGCCGATTTGGACTTAGAAAAAGTTTCGATATTTTGCAAAAATAATTTTTTTAAAAACATGAAATATACATCGGAGGCATTCTTTTAGAAAGGGAAACACATCCCAAGAACAATTTTGGCAAATTTCCCCGTTTTTCGATGGCGCGTTGCACCACACCTACAAGACGACAATTCTTGCCCTCGGGCGGCGAGGCCTCAACTGCCGGCATGGTCAAGAGACGAAAGCCCCGGGGACTTAGAAATTTTTCGCTCGGAGTTGGACTTAGAAAAATTTTTATCGAAGTGAAAAAAATGTTTTTTGAAAAAAGTGAAACATGCATGGGTGGCATTCGTTTGATAAGGCAAACACATCCTAAGGTTCGCTTTCGCAAATTTGTCCCTCTCTAAGTGGCAGTTTGCTCCGAAAGTGGTAGTTCTCCCATGTACTACGCGGCTGGACTTAGAAAATTTTCGCTCGGAGTTGGACTTTAACTTTTTTCGGACCGAAAAAAAGTTTTTTTGAAAAATGTGAAATACGCATCATTGGTGTTCGTTTGATAAAGAAAACACATCCTTAGCCTCGTTCCTGCTAATTTTTCCCTGTTTCATCGACTTTTTGCGCCGATTTGGACTTAGAAAAAGTTTCGATATTTTGCAAAAATAATTTTTTTAAAAACATGAAATATACATCGGAGGCATTCTTTTAGAAAGGGAAACACATCCCAAGAACAATTTTGGCAAATTTTCCCGTTTTTCGATGGCGCGTTGCACCACACCTACAAGACGACAATTCTTGCCCTCGGGCGGCGAGGCCTCAACTGCCGGCATGGTCAAGAGACGAAAGCCCCGGGGACTTAGAAATTTTTCGCTCGGAGTTGGACTTAGAAAAATTTTTATCGAAGTGAAAAAAATGTTTTTTGAAAAAAGTGAAACATGCATGGGTGGCATTCGTTTGATAAGGCAAACACATCCTAAGGTTCGCTTTCGCAAATTTGTCCCTCTCTAAGTGGCAGTTTGCTCCGAAAGTGGTAGTTCTCCCATGTACTACGCGGCTGGACTTAGAAAATTTTCGCTCGGAGTTGGACTTTAACTTTTTTCGGACCGAAAAAAAGTTTTTTTGAAAAATGTGAAATATGCATATTTGGTGTTCGTTTGATAAAGAAAACACATCCTTAGCCTAGTTTCTGCTAATTTGGCCCTGTATCATCGACTTTTTGCGCCGATTTGGACTTAGAAAAAGTTTCGATATTTTGCAAAAATAATTTTTTTAAAAACATGAAATATACATCGGAAGCATTCTTTTAGAAAGGGAAACACATCCCAAGAACAATTTTGGCAAATTTTCCCGTTTTTCGATGGCGCGTTGCACCACACCTACAAGACGACAATTCTTGCCCTCGGGCGGCGAGGCCTCAACTGCCGGCATGGTCAAGAGACGAAAGCCCCGGGGACTTAGAAATTTTTCGCTCGGAGTTGGACTTAGAAAAATATTTATCGAAGTGAAAAAAATGCTTTTTGAAAAAAGTGAAACATGCATGGGTGGCATTCGTTTGATAAGGCAAACACATCCTAAGGTTCGCTTTCGCAAATTTGTCCCTCTCTAAGTGGCAGTTTGCTCCGAAAGTGGTAGTTCTCCCATGTACTACGCGGCTGGACTTAGAAAATTTTCGCTCGGAGTTGGACTTTAACTTTTTTCGGACCGAAAAAAAGTTTTTTTGAAAAATGTGAAATATGCATATTTGGTGTTCGTTTGATAAAGAAAACACATCCTTAGCCTAGTTTCTGCTAATTTGGCCCTGTATCATCGACTTTTTGCGCCGATTTGGACTTAGAAAAAGTTTCGATATTTTGCAAAAATAATTTTTTTAAAAACATGAAATATACATCGGAGGCATTCTTTTAGAAAGGGAAACACATCCCAAGAACAATTTTGGCAAATTTCCCCGTTTTTCGATGGCGCGTTGCACCACACCTACAAGACGACAATTCCGGCCCTCGGGCGGCGAGGCCTCAACTGCCGGCATGGTCAAGAGACGAAAGCCCCGGGGACTTAGAAATTTTTCGCTCGGAGTTGGACTTAGAAAAAGTTTCGATATTTTGCAAAAATAATTTTTTTAAAAACATGAGATATACATCGGAGGCATTCTTTTAGAAAGGGAAACACATCCCAAGAACGATTTTGGCAAATTTCCCCGTTTTTCGATGGCGCGTTGCACCACACCTACAAGACGACAATTCTTGCCCTCGGCCGGCGAGGGCTCAACTGCCGGCATGGTCACGAGACGAAAGCCCCGGGGACTTAGAAATTTTTCGCTCAGAGTTGGACTTTAACTTTTTTCGGACCGAAAAAAAGTTTTTTTGAAAAATGTGAAATATGCATATTTGGTGTTCGTTTGATAAAGAAAACACATCCTTAGCCTAGTTTCTGCTAATTTGGCCCTGTATCATCGACTTTTTGCGCCGATTTGGACTTAGAAAAAGTTTCGATATTTTGCAAAAATAATTTTTTTAAAAACATGAAATATACATCGGAGGCATTCTTTTAGAAAGGGAAACACATCCCAAGAACAATTTTGGCAAATTTTCCCGTTTTTCGATGGCGCGTTGCACCACACCTACAAGACGACAATTCTTGCCCTCGGGCGGCGAGGCCTCAACTGCCGGCATGGTCAAGAGACGAAAGCCCCGGGGACTTAGAAATTTTTCGCTCGGAGTTGGACTTAGAAAAATTTTTATCGAAGTGAAAAAAATGTTTTTTGAAAAAAGTGAAACATGCATGGGTGGCATTCGTTTGATAAGGCAAACACATCCTAAGGTTCGCTTTCGCAAATTTGTCCCTCTCTAAGTGGCAGTTTGCTCCGAAAGTGGTAGTTCTCCCATGTACTACGCGGCTGGACTTAGAAAATTTTCGCTCGGAGTTGGACTTTAACTTTTTTCGGACCGAAAAAAAGTTTTTTTGAAAAATGTGAAATATGCATATTTGGTGTTCGTTTGATAAAGAAAACACATCCTTAGCCTAGTTTCTGCTAATTTGGCCCTGTATCATCGACTTTTTGCGCCGATTTGGACTTAGAAAAAGTTTCGATATTTTGCAAAAATAATTTTTTTAAAAACATGAAATATACATCGGAGGCATTCTTTTAGAAAGGGAAACACATCCCAAGAACAATTTTGGCAAATTTTCCCGTTTTTCGATGGCGCGTTGCACCACACCTACAAGACGACAATTCTTGCCCTCGGGCGGCGAGGCCTCAACTGCCGGCATGGTCAAGAGACGAAAGCCCCGGGGACTTAGAAATTTTTCGCTCGGAGTTGGACTTAGAAAAATTTTTATCGAAGTGAAAAAAATGTTTTTTGAAAAAAGTGAAACATGCATGGGTGGCATTCGTTTGATAAGGCAAACACATCCTAAGGTTCGCTTTCGCAAATTTGTCCCTCTCTAAGTGGCAGTTTGCTCCGAAAGTGGTAGTTCTCCCATGTACTACGCGGCTGGACTTAGAAAATTTTCGCTCGGAGTTGGACTTTAACTTTTTTCGGACCGAAAAAAAGTTTTTTTGAAAAATGTGAAATATGCATATTTGGTGTTCGTTTGATAAAGAAAACACATCCTTAGCCTAGTTTCTGCTAATTTGGCCCTGTATCATCGACTTTTTGCGCCGATTTGGACTTAGAAAAAGTTTCGATATTTTGCAAAAATAATTCTTTTAAAAACATGAAATATACATCGGAGGCATTCTTTTAGAAAGGGAAACACATCCCAAGAACAATTTTGGCAAATTTTCCCGTTTTTCGATGGCGCGTTGCACCACACCTACAAGACGACAATTCTTGCCCTCGGGCGGCGAGGCCTCAACTGCCGGCATGGTCAAGAGACGAAAGCCCCGGGGACTTAGAAATTTTTCGCTCGGAGTTGGACTTAGAAAAATTTTTATCGAAGTGAAAAAAATGTTTTTTGAAAAAAGTGAAACATGCATGGGTGGCATTCGTTTGATAAGGCAAACACATCCTAAGGTTCGCTTTCGCAAATTTGTCCCTCTCTAAGTGGCAGTTTGCTCCGAAAGTGGTAGTTCTCCCATGTACTACGCGGCTGGACTTAGAAAATTTTCGCTCGGAGTTGGACTTTAACTTTTTTCGGACCGAAAAAAAGTTTTTTTGAAAAATGTGAAATATGCATATTTGGTGTTCGTTTGATAAAGAAAACACATCCTTAGCCTAGTTTCTGCTAATTTGGCCCTGTATCATCGACTTTTTGCGCCGATTTGGACTTAGAAAAAGTTTCGATATTTTGCAAAAATAATTTTTTTAAAAACATGAAATATACATCGGAGGCATTCTTTTAGAAAGGGAAACACATCCCAAGAACAATTTTGGCAAATTTTCCCGTTTTTCGATGGCGCGTTGCACCACACCTACAAGACGACAATTCTTGCCCTCGGGCGGCGAGGCCTCAACTGCCGGCATGGTCAAGAGACGAAAGCCCCGGGGACTTAGAAATTTTTCGCTCGGAGTTGGACTTAGAAAAATTTTTATCGAAGTGAAAAAAATGTTTTTTGAAAAAAGTGAAACATGCATGGGTGGCATTCGTTTGATAAGGCAAACACATCCTAAGGTTCGCTTTCGCAAATTTGTCCCTCTCTAAGTGGCAGTTTGCTCCGAAAGTGGTAGTTCTCCCATGTACTACGCGGCTGGACTTAGAAAATTTTCGCTCGGAGTTGGACTTTAACTTTTTTCGGACCGAAAAAAAGTTTTTTTGAAAAATGTGAAATATGCATATTTGGTGTTCGTTTGATAAAGAAAACACATCCTTAGCCTAGTTTCTGCTAATTTGGCCCTGTATCATCGACTTTTTGCGCCGATTTGGACTTAGAAAAAGTTTCGATATTTTGCAAAAATAATTTTTTTAAAAACATGAAATATACATCGGAGGCATTCTTTTAGAAAGGGAAACACATCCAAGAACAATTTGGCAAATTTTCCCGTTTTTCGATGGCGCGTTGCACCACACCTACAAGACGACAATTCTTGCCCTCGGGCGGCGAGGCCTCAACTGCCGGCATGGTCAAGAGACGAAAGTCCCGGGACTTAGAAATTTTTCGCTCGGAGTTGGACTTAGAAAAATTTTTATCGAAGTGAAAAAAATGTTTTTTTGAAAAAAGTGAAACATGCATGGGTGGCATTCGTTTGATAAGGCAAACACATCCTAAGGTTCGCTTTCCGCAAATTTGTCCCTCTCTAAGTGGCAGTTTGCTCCGAAAGTGGTAGTTCTCCCATGTACTACGCGGCTGGACTTAGAAAATTTTCGCTCGGAGTTGGACTTTAACTTTTTTCGGACCGAAAAAAAGTTTTTTTGAAAAATGTGAAATATGCATATTTGGTGTTCGTTTGATAAAGAAAACACATCCTTAGCCTAGTTTCTGCTAATTTGGCCCTGTATCATCGACTTTTTGCGCCGATTTGGACTTAGAAAAAGTTTCGATATTTTGCAAAAATAATTTTTTAAAAACATGAAATATACATCGGAGGCATTCTTTTAGAAAGGGAAACACATCCCAAGAACAATTTTGGCAAATTTTCCCGTTTTTCGATGGCGCGTTGCACCACACCTACAAGACGACAATTCTTGCCCTCGGGCGGCGAGGCCTCAACTGCCGGCATGGTCAAGAGACGAAAGCCCCGGGGACTTAGAAATTTTTCGCTCGGAGTTGGACTTAGAAAAATATTTATCGAAGTGAAAAAAATGTTTTTTGAAAAAAGTGAAACATGCATGGGTGGCATTCGTTTGATAAGGCAAACACATCCTAAGGTTCGCTTTCGCAAATTTGTCCCTCTCTAAGTGGCAGTTTGCTCCGAAAGTGGTAGTTCTCCCCATGTACTACGCGGCTGGACTTAGAAAATTTTCGCTCGGAGTTGGACTTTAACTTTTTTCGGACCGAAAAAAAGTTTTTTGAAAAATGTGAAATATGCATATTTGGTGTTCGTTTGATAAAGAAAACACATCCTTAGCCTAGTTTCTGCTAATTTGGCCCTGTATCATCGACTTTTTGCGCCGATTTGGACTTAGAAAAAGTTTCGATATTTTGCAAAAATAATTTTTTTAAAAACATGAAATATACATCGGAGGCATTCTTTTAGAAAGGGAAACACATCCCAAGAACAATTTTGGCAAATTTTCCCGTTTTTCGATGGCGCGTTGCAACCACACCTACAAGACGACAATTCTTGCCCTCGGGCGGCGAGGCCTCAACTGCCGGCATGGTCAAGAGACGAAAGCCCGGGGACTTAGAAATTTTTCGCTCGGAGTTGGACTTAGAAAAATTTTTATCGAAGTGAAAAAAATGTTTTTTGAAAAAAGTGAAACATGCATGGGTGGCATTCGTTTGATAAGGCAAACACATCCTACAGTTCGCTTTCGCAAATTTGTCCCTCTCTAAGTGGCAGTTTGCTCCGAAAGTGGTAGTTCTCCCATGTACTACGCGCTGGACTTAGAAAATTTTCGCTCGGAGTTGGACTTAACTTTTTTCGGACCGAAAAAAAGTTTTTTTGAAAAATGTGAAATATGCATATTTGGTGTTCGTTTGATAAAGAAAACACATCCTTAGCCTAGTTTCTGCTAATTTGGCCCTGTATCATTGACTTTTTGCGCCGATTTGGACTTAGAAAAGTTTCGATATTTTGCAAAAATAATTTTTTTAAAAACATGAAATATACATCGGAGGCATTCTTTTAGAAAGGGAAACACATCCCAAGAACAATTTTGGCAAATTTCCCCGTTTTTCGATGGCGCGTTGCACCACACCTACAAGACGACAATTCCGGCCTCGGGCGGCGAGGCCTCAACTGCCGGCATGGTCAAGAGACGAAAGCCCCGGGACTTAGAAATTTTTCGCTCGGAGTTGGACTTAGAAAAGTTTCGATATTTTGCAAAAATAATTTTTTTAAAAACATGAAATATACATCGGAGGCATTCTTTTAGAAAGGGAAACACATCCCAAGAACAATTTTGGCAAATTTTCCGTTTTTCGATGGCGCGTTGCACCACACCTACAAGACGACAATTCTTGCCCTCGGGCGGCGAGGCCTCAACTGCCGGCATGGTCAAGAGACGAAAGCCCCGGGGACTTAGAAATTTTTCGCTCGGAGTTGGACTTAGAAAAAATTTTTATCGAAGTGAAAAAAATGTTTTTTGAAAAAAGTGAAACATGCATGGGTGGCATTCGTTTGATAAGGCAAACACATCCTAAGGTTCGCTTTCGCAAATTTGTCCCTCTCTAAGTGGCAGTTTGCTCCGAAAGTGGTAGTTCTCCCATGTACTACGCGGCTGGACTTAGAAAATTTTCGCTCGGAGTTGGACTTTAACTTTTTTCGGACCGAAAAAAAAGTTTTTTGAAAAATGTGAAATATGCATATTTGGTGTTCGTTTGATAAAGAAAACACATCCTTAGCCTAGTTTCTGCTAATTTGGCCCTGTATCATCGACTTTTTGCGCCGATTTGGACTTAGAAAAAGTTTCGATATTTTGCAAAAATAATTTTTTTAAAAACATGAAATATACATCGGAGGCATTCTTTTAGAAAGGGAAACACATCCCAAGAACAATTTTGGCAAATTTCCCCGTTTTTCGATGGCGCGTTGCACCACACCTACAAGACGACAATTCCGGCCCTCGGGCGGCGAGGCCTCAACTGCCGGCATGGTCAAGAGAACGAAAGCCCCGGGGACTTAGAAATTTTTCGCTCGGAGTTGGACTTAGAAAAAGTTTCGATATTTTGCAAAAATAATTTTTTTAAAAACATGAAATATACATCGGAGGCATTCTTTTAGAATGGAAACACATCCCAAGAACGATTTTGGCAAATTTCCCCGTTTTTCGATGGCGCGTTGCACCACACCTACAAGACGACAATTCTTGCCCTCGGCCGGCGAGGGCTCAACTGCCGGCATGGTCACGAGACGAAAGCCCCGGGGACTTAGAAATTTTTCGCTCAGAGTTGGACTTTAACTTTTTTCGGACCGAAAAAAAGTTTTTTTGAAAAATGTGAAATATGCATATTTGGTGTTCGTTTGATAAAGAAAACACATCCTTAGCCTAGTTTCTGCTAATTTGGCCCTGTATCATCGACTTTTGCGCCGATTTGGACTTAGAAAAGTTTCGATATTTTGCAAAAATAATTTTTTTAAAAACATGAATATACATCGGAGGCATTCTTTTAGAAAGGGAAACACATCCCAAGAACAATTTTGGCAAATTTTCCCGTTTTTCGATGGCGCGTTGCACCACACCTACAAGACGACAATTCTTGCCCTCGGGCGGCGAGGCCTCAACTGCCGGCATGGTCAAGAGACGAAAGCCCCGGGGACTTAGAAATTTTTCGCTCGGAGTTGGACTTAGAAAAATTTTTATCGAAGTGAAAAAAATGTTTTTTGAAAAAAGTGAAACATGCATGGGTGGCATTCGTTTGATAAGGCAAACACATCCTAAGGTTCGCTTTCGCAAATTTGTCCCTCTCTAAGTGGCAGTTTGCTCCGAAAGTGGTAGTTCTCCCATGTACTACGCGGCTGGACTTAGAAATTTTCGCTCGGAGTTGGACTTTAACTTTTTTCGGACCGAAAAAAAGTTTTTTTGAAAAATGTGAAATATGCATATTTGGTGTTCGTTTGATAAAGAAAACACATCCTTAGCCTAGTTTCTGCTAATTTGGCCCTGTATCATCGACTTTTTGCGCCGATTTGGACTTAGAAAAAGTTTCGATATTTTGCAAAAATAATTTTTTTAAAAACATGAAATATACATCGGAGGCATTCTTTTAGAAAGGGAAACACATCCCAAGAACAATTTTGGCAAATTTTCCCGTTTTTCGATGGCGCGTTGCACCACACCTACAAGACGACAATTCCTTGCCCTCGGGCGGCGAGGCCTCAACTGCCGGCATGGTCAAGAGACGAAAGCCCCGGGGACTTAGAAATTTTTCGCTCGGAGTTGGACTTAGAAAATTTTTATCGAAGTGAAAAAAATGTTTTTTGAAAAAGTGAAACATGCATGGGTGGCATTCGTTTGATAAGGCAAACACATCCTAAGGTTCGCTTTCGCAAATTTGTCCCTCTCTAAGTGGCAGTTTGCTCCGAAAGTGGTAGTTTCTCCCCATGTACTACGCGGCTGGACTTAGAAAATTTTCGCTCGGAGTTGGACTTTAACTTTTTTCGGACCGAAAAAAAGTTTTTTTGAAAAATGTGAAATATGCATATTTGGTGTTCGTTTGATAAAGAAAACACATCCTTAGCCTAGTTTCTGCTAATTTGGCCCTGTATCATCGACTTTTTGCGCCGATTTGGACTTAGAAAAAGTTTCGATATTTTGCAAAAATAATTCTTTTAAAAACATGAAATATACATCGGAGGCATTCTTTTAGAAAGGGAAACACATCCAAGAACAATTTTGGCAAATTTTCCCGTTTTTCGATGGCGCGTTGCACCACACCCTACAAGACGACAATTCTTGCCCTCGGGCGGCGAGGCCTCAACTGCCGGCATGGTCAAGAGACGAAAGCCCCGGGGACTTAGAAATTTTTCGCTCGGAGTTGGACTTAGAAAAATTTTTATCGAAGTGAAAAAAATGTTTTTTGAAAAAAGTGAAACATGCATGGGTGGCATTCGTTTGATAAGGCAAACACATCCTAAGGTTCGCTTTCGCAAATTTGTCCTCTCTAAGTGGCAGTTTGCTCCGAAAGTGGTAGTTCTCCCATGTACTACGCGGCTGGACTTAGAAAATTTTCGCTCGGAGTTGGACTTTAACTTTTTTTCGGACCGAAAAAAAGTTTTTTTGACAAAATGTGAAATATGCATATTGGTGTTCGTTTGATAAAGAAAACACATCCTTAGCCTAGTTTCTGCTAATTTGGGCCCTGTATCATCGACTTTTTGCGCCGATTTGGACTTAGAAAAAGTTCGATATTTTGCAAAAATAATTTTTTTAAAAACATGAAATATACATCGGAGGCATTCTTTTAGAAAGGGAAACACATCCCAAGAACAATTTTGGCAAATTTTCCCGTTTTTCGATGGCGCGTTGCAACCACACCTACAAGACGACAATTCTTGCCCTCGGGCGGCGAGGCCTCAACCTGCCGGCATGGTCAAGAGACGAAAGCCCCGGGGACTTAGAAATTTTTCGCTCGGAGTTGGACTTAGAAAAATTTTTATCGAAGTGAAAAAAATGTTTTTTGAAAAAAGTGAAACATGCATGGGTGGCATTCGTTTGATAAGGCAAACACATCCTAAGGTTCGCTTTCGCAAATTTGTCCCTCTCTAGTGGCAGTTTGCTCCGAAAGTGGTAGTTCTCCCATGTACTACGCGGCTGGACTTAGAAAATTTCGCTCGGAGTTGGACTTTAACTTTTTTCGGACCGAAAAAAAGTTTTTTTGAAAAATGTGAAATATGCATATTTGGTGTTCGTTTGATAAAGAAAACACATCCTTAGCCTAGTTTCTGCTAATTTGGCCCTGTATCATCGACTTTTTGCGCCGATTTGGACTTAGAAAAAGTTTCGATATTTTGCAAAAATAATTTTTTTAAAAACATGAAATATACATCGGAGGCATTCTTTTAGAAAGGGAAAACACATCCCAAGAACAATTTTGGCAAATTTTCCCGTTTTTTCGATGGCGCGTTGCACCACACCTACAAGACGACAATTCTTGCCCTCGGCGGCGAGGCCTCAACTGCCGGCATGGTCAAGAGACGAAAGTCCCGGGGACTTAGAAATTTTTCGCTCGGAGTTGGACTTAGAAAAATTTTTATCGAAGTGAAAAAAATGTTTTTTGAAAAAAGTGAAACATGCATGGGTGGCATTCGTTTGATAAGGCAAACACATCCTAACGGTTCGCTTTCGCAAATTTGTCCCTCTCTAAGTGGCAGTTTGCTCCGAAAGTGGTAGTTCTCCCATGTACTACGCGGCTGGACTTAGAAAATTTTCGCTCGGAGTTGGACTTTAACTTTTTTCGGACCGAAAAAAAGTTTTTTTGAAAAATGTGAAATATGCATATTTGGTGTTCGTTTGATAAAGAAAACACATCCTTAGCCTAGTTTCTGCTAATTTGGCCCTGTATCATCGACTTTTTGCGCCGATTTGGACTTAGAAAAAGTTTCGATATTTGGCAAAAATAATTTTTTTAAAAACATGAAATATACATCGGAGGCATTCTTTTAGAAAGGGAAACACATCCCAAGAACAATTTTGGCAAATTTTCCCGTTTTTCGATGGCGCGTTGCACCACACCTACAAGACGACAATTCTTGCCCTCGGCGGCGAGGCCTCAACTGCCGGCATGGTCAAGAGACGAAAGCCCCGGGGACTTAGAAATTTTTCGCTCGGAGTTGGACTTAGAAAAATATTTATCGAAGTGAAAAAAATGTTTTTTTGAAAAAAGTGAAACATGCATGGGTGGCATTCGTTTGATAAGGCAAACACATCCTAAGGTTCGCTTTCGCAAATTTGTCCCTCTCTAAGTGGCAGTTTGCTCCGAAAGTGGTAGTTCTCCCATGTACTACGCGGCTGGACTTAGAAAATTTTCGCTCGGAGTTGGACTTTACTTTTTTCGGACCGAAAAAAAGTTTTTTTGAAAAATGTGAAATATGCATATTTGGTGTTCGTTTGATAAAGAAAACACATCCTTAGCCTAGTTTCTGCTAATTTGGCCCTGTATCATCGACTTTTTGCGCCGATTTGGACTTAGAAAAAGTTTCGATATTTTGCAAAAATAATTTTTTAAAAACATGAAATATACATCGGAGGCATTCTTTTAGAAAGGGAAACACATCCCAAGAACAATTTTGGCAAATTTTCCCGTTTTTCGATGGCGCGTTGCACCACACCTACAAGACGACAATTCTTGCCCTCGGGCGGCGAGGCCTCAACTGCCGGCATGGTCAAGAGACGAAAGCCCCGGGGACTTAGAAATTTTTCGCTCGGAGTTGGACTTAGAAAAATTTTTATCGAAGTGAAAAAAATGTTTTTTGAAAAAAGTGAAACATGCATGGGTGGCATTCGTTTGATAAGGCAAACACATCCTAAGGTTCGCTTTCGCAAATTTGTCCCTCTCTAAGTGGCAGTTTGCTCCGAAAGTGGTAGTTCTCCCATGTACTACGCGGCTGGACTTAGAAAATTTTCGCTCGGAGTTGGACTTTAACTTTTTTCGGACCGAAAAAAAGTTTTTTTGAAAAATGTGAAATATGCATATTTGGTGTTCGTTTGATAAAGAAAACACATCCTTAGCCTAGTTTCTGCTAATTTGGCCCTGTATCATTGACTTTTTGCGCCGATTTGGACTTAGAAAAAGTTTCGATATTTTGCAAAAATAATTTTTTAAAAACATGAAATATACATCGGAGGCATTCTTTTAGAAAGGGAAACACATCCCAAGAACAATTTTGGCAAATTTCCCCGTTTTTCGATGGCGCGTTGCACCACACCTACAAGACGACAATTCCGGCCCTCGGGCGGCGAGGCCTCAACTGCCGGCATGGTCAAGAGACGAAAGCCCCGGGGACTTAGAAATTTTTCGCTCGGAGTTGGACTTAGAAAAAGTTTCGATATTTTGCAAAAATAATTTTTTTAAAAACATGAAATATACATCGGAGGCATTCTTTTAGAAAGGGAAACAAATCCCAAGAACAATTTTGGCAAATTTTCCCGTTTTTCGATGGCGCGTTGCACCACACCTACAAGACGACAATTCTTGCCCTCGGGCGGCGAGGCCTCAACTGCCGGCATGGTCAAGAGACGAAAGCCCGGGGACTTAGAAATTTTTCGCTCGGAGTTGGACTTAGAAAAATTTTTATCGAAGTGAAAAAAATGTTTTTTGAAAAAAGTGAAACATGCATGGGTGGCATTCGTTTGATAAGGCAAACACATCCTAAGGTTCGCTTTCGCAAATTTGTCCCTCTCTAAGTGGCAGTTTGCTCCGAAAGTGGTAGTTCTCCCATGTACTACGCGGCTGGACTTAGAAAATTTTCGCTCGGAGTTGGACTTTAACTTTTTTCGGACCGAAAAAAAGTTTTTTTGAAAAATGTGAAATATGCATATTTGGTGTTCGTTTGATAAAGAAAACACATCCTTAGCCTAGTTTCTGCTAATTTGGCCCTGTATCATTGACTTTTTGCGCCGATTTGGACTTAGAAAAAGTTTCGATATTTTGCAAAAATAATTTTTTTAAAAACATGAAATATACATCGGAGGCATTCTTTTAGAAAGGGAAACACATCCAAGAACAATTTTGGCAAATTTCCCCGTTTTTCGATGGCGCGTTGCACCACACCTACAAGACGACAATTCCGGCCCTCGGGCGGCGAGGCCTCAACTGCCGGCATGGTCAAGAGACGAAAGCCCCGGGGACTTAGAAATTTTTCGCTCGGAGTTTGGACTTAGAAAAAGTTTCGATATTTTGCAAAAATAATTTTTTTAAAAACATGAAATATACATCGGAGGCATTCTTTTAGAATGGGAAACACATCCCAAGAACGATTTTGGCAAATTTCCCCGTTTTCGATGGCGCGTTGCACCACACCTACAAGACGACAATTCTTGCCCTCGGCCGGCGAGGGCTCAACTGCCGGCATGGTCACGAGACGAAAGCCCCGGGACTTAGAAATTTTTCGCTCAGAGTTGGACTTTAACTTTTTTCGGACCGAAAAAAGTTTTTTTGAAAAATGTGAAATATGCATATTTGGTGTTCGTTTGATAAAGAAAACACATCCTTAGCCTAGTTTCTGCTAATTTGGCCCTGTATCATCGACTTTTTGCGCCGATTTGGACTTAGAAAAAGTTTCGATTATTTTGCAAAAATAATTTTTTTAAAAACATGAAATATACATCGGAGGCATTCTTTTAGAAAGGGAAACACATCCCAAGAACAATTTTGGCAAATTTTCCCGTTTTTCGATGGCGCGTTGCACCCACACCTACAAGACGACAATTCTTGCCCTCGGGCGGCGAGGCCTCAACTGCCGGCATGGTCAAGAGACGAAAGCCCCGGGGACTTAGAAATTTTTCGCTCGGAGTTGGACTTAGAAAAATTTTTATCGAAGTGAAAAAATGTTTTTTGAAAAAAGTGAAACATGCATGGGTGGCATTCGTTTGATAAGGCAAACACATCCTAAGGTTCGCTTTCGCAAATTTGTCCCTCTCTAAGTGGCAGTTTGCTCCGAAAGTGGTAGTTCTCCATGTACTACGCGGCTGGACTTAGAAAATTTTCGCTCGGAGTTGGACTTTAACTTTTTTCGGACCGAAAAAAAGTTTTTTTGAAAAATGTGAATATGCATATTTGGTGTTCGTTTGATAAAGAAAACACATCCTTAGCTAGTTTCTGCTAATTTGGCCCTGTATCATCGACTTTTTGCGCCGATTTGGACTTAGAAAAGTTTCGATATTTTGCAAAAATAATTTTTTAAAAACATGAAATATACATCGGAGGCATTCTTTTAGAAAGGGAAACACATCCCAAGAACAATTTTGGCAAATTTTCCCGTTTTTCGATGGCGCGTTGCACCACACCTACAAGACGACAATTCTTGCCCTCGGGCGGCGAGGCCTCAACTGCCGGCATGGTCAAGAGACGAAAGCCCGGGGACTTAGAAATTTTTCGCTCGGAGTTGGACTTAGAAAAATTTTTATCGAAGTGAAAAAAATGTTTTTTGAAAAAAGTGAAACATGCATGGGTGGCATTCGTTTGATAAGGCAAACACATCCTAAGGTTCGCTTTCGCAAATTTGTCCCTCTCTAAGTGGCAGTTTGCTCCGAAAGTGGTAGTTCTCCCATGTACTACGCGGCTGGACTTAGAAAATTTTCGCTCGGAGTTGGACTTTAACTTTTTTCGGACCGAAAAAAAGTTTTTTTGAAAAATGTGAAATATGCATATTTGGTGTTCGTTTGATAAAGAAAACACATCCTTAGCCTAGTTTCTGCTAATTTGGCCCTGTATCATTGACTTTTTGCGCCGATTTGGACTTAGAAAAAGTTTCGATATTTTGCAAAAATAATTTTTTTAAAAACATGAAATATACATCGGAGGCATTCTTTTAGAAAGGGAAACACATCCCAAGAACATTTTGGCAAATTTCCCCGTTTTTCGATGGCGCGTTGCACCACACCTACAAGACGACAATTCCGGCCCTCGGGCGGCGAGGCCTCAACTGCCGGCATGGTCAAGAGACGAAAGCCCCGGGACTTAGAAATTTTTCGCTCGGAGTTGGACTTAGAAAAAGTTTCGATATTTTGCAAAATAATTTTTTTAAAAACATGAAATATACATCGGAGGCATTCTTTTAGAAAGGGAAACAAATCCCAAGAACAATTTTGGCAAATTTTCCCGTTTTCGATGGCGCGTTGCACCACACCTACAAGACGACAATTCTTGCCCTCGGGCGGCGAGGCCTCAACTGCCGGCATGGTCAAGAGACGAAAGCCCCGGGGACTTAGAAATTTTTCGCTCGGAGTTGGACTTAGAAAAATTTTTATCGAAGTGAAAAAATGTTTTTTGAAAAAAGTGAAACATGCATGGGTGGCATTCGTTTGATCAGGCAAACACATCCTAAGGTTCGCTTTCGCAAATTTGTCCCTCTCTAAGTGGCAGTTTGCTCCGAAAGTGGTAGTTCTCCCATGTACTACGCGGCTGGACCTTAGAAAATTTTCGCTCGAGTTGGACTTTAACTTTTTTCGGACCGAAAAAAAGTTTTTTTGAAAAATGTGAAATATGCATATTTGGTGTTCGTTTGATAAAGAAAACACATCCTTAGCCCTAGTTTCTGCTAATTTGGCCCTGTATCATTGACTTTTTGCGCCGATTTGGACTTAGAAAAGTTTCGATATTTTGCAAAAATAATTTTTTTAAAACATGAAATATACATCGGGAGGCATTCTTTTAGAAAGGGAAACACATCCCAAGAACAATTTTGGCAAATTTCCCCGTTTTTCGATGGCGCGTTGCA
The DNA here is from genome assembly GCA_030765055.1 of Mantis religiosa. Classification (NCBI taxonomy): domain Eukaryota; kingdom Metazoa; phylum Arthropoda; class Insecta; order Mantodea; family Mantidae; genus Mantis; species Mantis religiosa. The sequence continues at coordinate 54,743 of JAUKNK010000885.1, forward strand.
CCACACCTACAAGACGACAAATTCCGGCCCTCGGGCGGCGAGCCTCAACTGCCGGCATGGTCAAGAGACGAAAGCCCCGGGGACTTAGAAATTTTTCGCTCGGAGTTGGACTTAGAAAAAGTTTCGATATTTTGCAAAAATAATTTTTTTAAAAACATGAAATATACATCGGAGGCATTCTTTTAGAATGGGAAACACATCCCAAGAACGATTTTGGCAAATTTCCCCGTTTTTCGATGGCGCGTTGCACCACACCTACAAGACGACAATTCTTGCCCTCGGCCGGCGAGGGCTCAACTGCCGGCATGGTCACGAGACGAAAGCCCGGGGACTTAGAAATTTTTCGCTCAGAGTTGGACTTTAACTTTTTTCGGACCGAAAAAAGTTTTTTGAAAAAATGTGAAATATGCATATTTGGTGTTCGTTTGATAAAGAAAACACATCCTTAGCCTAGTTTCTGCTAATTTGGCCCTGTATCATCGACTTTTTGCGCCGATTTGGACTTAGAAAAAGTTTCGATATTTTGCAAAAAATAATTTTTTTAAAAACATGAAATATACATCGGAGGCATTCTTTAGAAAGGGAAACACATCCCAAGAACAATTTTGCAAATTTTCCCGTTTTTCGATGGCGCGTTGCACCACACCTACAAGACGACAATTCTTGCCCTCGGGCGGCGAGGCCTCAACTGCCGGCATGGTCAAGAGACGAAAGCCCCGGGACTTAGAAATTTTTCGCTCGGAGTTGGACCTTAGAAAAATTTTTATCGAAGTGAAAAAAATGTTTTTTGAAAAAAGTGAAACATGCATGGGTGGCATTCGTTTGATAAGGCAAACACATCCTAAGGTTCGCTTTCGCAAATTTGTCCCTCTCTAAGTGGCAGTTTGCTCCGAAAGTGGTAGTTCTCCCATGTACTACGCGGCTGGACTTAGAAAATTTTCGCTCGGAGTTGGACTTTAACTTTTTCGGACCGAAAAAAAGTTTTTTTGAAAAATGTGAAATATGCATATTTGGTGTTCGTTTGATAAAGAAAACACATCCTTAGCCTAGTTTCTGCTAATTTGGCCCTGTATCATCGACTTTTTGCGCCGATTTGGACTTAGAAAAAGTTTCGATATTTTGCAAAAATAATTTTTTAAAAACATGAAATATACATCGGAGGCATTCTTTTAGAAAGGGAAACACATCCCAAGAACAATTTTGGCAAATTTTCCCGTTTTTCGATGGCGCGTTGCACCACACTACAAGACGACAATTCTTGCCCTCGGGCGGCGAGGCCTCAACTGCCGGCATGGTCAAGAGACGAAAGCCCCGGGGACTTGGAAATTTTTCGCTCGGAGTTGGACTTAGAAAAATTTTTATCGAAGTGAAAAAAATGTTTTTTGAAAAAAGTGAAACATGCATGGGTGGCATTCGTTTGATAAGGCAAACACATCCTAAGGTTCGCTTTCGCAAATTTGTCCCTCTCTAAGTGGCAGTTTGCTCCGAAAGTGGTAGTTCTCCCATGTACTACGCGGCTGGACTTAGAAAATTTTCGCTCGGAGTTGGACTTTAACTTTTTTCGACCGAAAAAAAGTTTTTTTGAAAAATGTGAAATATGCATATTTGGTGTTCGTTTGATAAAGAAAACACATCTTAGCCTAGTTTCTGCTAATTTGGCCCTGTATCATCGACTTTTTGCGCCGATTTTGGACTTAGAAAAAGTTTCGATATTTTGCAAAAATAATTTTTTTAAAAACATGAAATATACATCGGAGGCATTCTTTTAGAAAGGGAAACACATCCCAAGAACAATTTTGGCAAATTTTCCCGTTTTTCGATGGCGCGTTGCACCACACCTACAAGACGACAATTCTTGCCCTCGGCCGGCGAGGCCTCAACTGCCGGCATGGTCACGAGACGAAAGCCCCGGGGACTTAGAAATTTTTCGCTCAGAGTTGGACTTAGAAAAAGTTTCGATATTTTGCAAAAATAATTTTTTTAAAACATGAATTATACATCGGAGGCATTCTTTTAGAATGGGAAACACATCCCAAGAACGAGTTTGGCAAATTTCCCCGTTTTTCGATGGCGCGTTGCACCACACCTACAAGACGACAATTCTAGCCCTCGGCCGGCGAGGCCTCAACTGCCGGCATGGTCACGAGACGAAAGCCCCGGGGACTTTTTCGCTCAGAGTTGGACTTTAACTTTTTTCGGACCGAAAAAAAGTTTTTTTGAAAATGTGAAATATGCATATTTGGTGTTCGTTTGATTAAGAAAACACATCCTTAGCCTAGTTTCTGCTAATTTGGCCCTGTATCATCGACTTTTTGCGCCGATTTGGACTTAGAAAAAGTTTCGATATTTTGCAAAAATAATTTTTTTAAAAACATGAAATATACATCGGAGGCATTCTTTTAGAAAGGGAAACACATCCCAAGAACAATTTTGGCAAATTTTCCCGTTTTTCGATGGCGCGTTGCACCACACCTACAAGACGACAATTCTTGCCCTCGGGCGGCGAGGCCTCAACTGCCGGCATGGTCAAGAGACGAAAGCCCGGGGACTTAGAAATTTTTCGCTCGGAGTTGGACTTAGAAAAATATTTATCGAAGTGAAAAAAATGTTTTTTGAAAAAAGTGAAACATGCATGGGTGGCATTCGTTTGATAAGGCAAACACATCCTAAGGTTCGCTTTCGCAAATTTGTCCCCTCTCTAAGTGGCAGTTTGCTCCGAAAGTGGTAGTTCTCCCATGTACTACGCGGCTGGACTTAGAAAATTTTCGCTCGGAGTTGGACTTTAACTTTTTTCGGACCGAAAAAAAGTTTTTTTGAAAAATGTGAAATATGCATATTTGGTGTTCGTTTGATAAAGAAAACACATCCTTAGCCTAGTTTCTGCTAATTTGGCCCTGTATCATCGACTTTTTGCGCCGATTTGGACTTAGAAAAAGTTTCGAATATTTTGCAAAAATAATTTTTTTAAAAACATGAAATATACATCGGAGGCATTCTTTAGAAAGGGAAACACATCCCAAGAACAATTTTGGCAAATTTTCCCCGTTTTTCGATGGCGCGTTGCACCACACCTACAAGACGACAATTCTTGCCCTCGGGCGCGAGGCCTCAACTGCCGGCATGGTCAAGAGACGAAAGCCCCGGGGACTTAGAAATTTTCGCTCGGAGTTGGACTTAGAAAAATTTTTATCGAAGTGAAAAAAATGTTTTTGAAAAAAGTGAAACATGCATGGGTGGCATTCGTTTGATAAGGCAAACACATCCTAAGGTTCGCTTTCGCAAATTTGTCCCTCTCTAAGTGGCAGTTTGCTCCGAAAGTGGTAGTTCTCCCATGTACTACGCGGCTGGACTTAGAAAATTTTCGCTCGGAGTTGGACTTTAACTTTTTTCGGACCGAAAAAAAGTTTTTTTGAAAAATGTGAAATATGCATATTTGGTGTTCGTTTGATAAAGAAAACACATCCTTAGCCTAGTTTCTGCTAATTTGGCCCTGTATCATTGACTTTTTGCGCCGATTTGGACTTAGAAAAAGTTTCGATATTTGCAAAAATAATTTTTTTAAAAACATGAAATATACATCGGAGGCATTCTTTTAGAAAGGGAAACACAATCCCAAGAACAATTTGGCAAATTTCCCCGTTTTTCGATGGCGCGTTGCACCACACCTACAAGACGACAATTCCGGCCTCGGGCGGCGAGGCCTCCAACTGCCGGCATGGTCAAGAGACGAAAGCCCCGGGGACTTAGAAATTTTTCGCTCGGAGTTGGACTTAGAAAAAGTTTCGATATTTTGCAAAAATAATTTTTTTAAAACATGAAATATACATCGGAGGCATTCTTTTAGAAAGGGAAACACATCCCAAGAACAATTTTGGCAAATTTTCCCGTTTTTCGATGGCGCGTTGCACCACACCTACAAGACGACAATTCTTGCCCTCGGGCGGCGAGGCCTCAACTGCCGGCATGGTCAAGAGACGAAAGCCCCGGGGACTTAGAAATTTTTCGCTCGGAGTTGGACTTAGAAAAATTTTTATCGAAGTGAAAAAAATGTTTTTTGA
>JAUKNK010000886.1:0-34716 GCA_030765055.1 Mantis religiosa
CCCCGGAAAAGCCTTTTCAGGTAACTCACCCTGACCGAGATTCGAACTCGGGACCTCTTGAACGTGAGGCAGACACTCTACCACCACGCTACCGAGGCGGGCTTTAATTTAGTACGTTAACACATCATCTTTAAAAGGATATGTTTGACAGTGCACTTCGATTAGAGCCGAGCGACTGATGAATACTTGGTCGATATAGCAGCCTTAATGGAAATAGCATGGAATTTCAGTTTTAGAGTTCTTCCTCCATGAAGCTGAATTGGGTTAAAAATTTGGAGAAGAAACACGGCTTCTATAGGAAAACTTTAATGCCTATCAGAGTGTTCTTATTCAGAAATAGTGGAGCATCGATTTAAAAAACGATTAAAGCTGAGCATTAGATTATTGAAGGCAACGATTTTCCTCTATTCTCACTCATATTTCTTATTTTTAAGAAAATTATTTCATTAATTAACTATAACATTTATTTTATAAGTAAAAGCAGAACGCATGCAAAAATTACTACAGTAAGAATGATAACCATGTGTACTAATGTTATTTATTTTTAAGTTCCTTGAAGTATTTCCAGTACCGAAATATACATTGTGAAAAACAATTTCTTCTTTTATTCCTTCCCTGGAAAGATACAGCGCACGGGCATTTAAAACAGATGAATGAGTTAAAATATCTAATCTAAAACTGTGCTAAGGCCTTTACTAACCTGTTTGTGCAAACATTTTTACATCAATATTTTTCAGGATTAGGTGAACATTTTTGGTGCAATGCATATGATTCTCTCATTGACTAATTACAGTAATTAACAAATTTAAACTTTTTTCGACATCTGGTTTGTAAATGGGTGGATTTATCTGATTTTGGGATACTGAATACATTGGTAAAGTCAGTTTTCTCTGTGACGTCACATTTCCTCGATACACAGCAGAATAAAAAAATAGTGCCTAATAGCGAAAATTGACACAATTTAATCGAACAAAAATACGCATTCAGAACGTTTGAAATCAATACTATTGTGAATGTATATATGGGCATAATGCCAATAAAAGGTCCAAATTAGTTCAGAAGATATTTTCACCTTTAATCGTCTTTGGTTTTCGAAAAATTCGACGACGGAGCTCTTCTTATGTTTGCCTTTTCATCACTCTCCCTATAAGACCCCAGCAACACACACCCATCATTGAAGGGTTCCAATGGCCTTGGTAACGGTGTTCCATGGTAAGAATGTCTTGGTGAACGCGTTTATTTGGAAAACTTTTCTTTTAAGTGATTGGAGACCTCACTTTCTTTATCCAGAGCTTTTACAAAGTTTTGTATATCATAGTCCAGCTTGATATAAATGGGAGGCAAAATGATCTTATCGGGCTTGGCCAATGGGATATTGTTCACATTTACGTTTCCAGGAACATATGAACATCAAAACAGAAGAACAGCAAAAAGCGAAATACTGAATACGAAAAATAAAGAACCTTTATAAATTAAAAAAAGTACGTGCTAGAACATGTTGAAAGGTATATTCGGATTCTACACACCAAAATACATATTACTTGATGTATCACATCCCAGATGCAAAATGGCTGTTGACTAGCTTTATGAACCAGTTGGCTGTTATTCCAGCCTCATACACGCAACGAAATGATTATTATTATAGTGTTACAATTGTTTAATTTCCTAAATATAATCTTCGGACGGTTGATATTGAATATTGAACACCTGTATGAATTGATGCTCAATGCTATATTTATCTTTCCAGTCTAAGGGAAAGAAAACTTATAGCGAAAAGTTTTTCTAAATGGCATTCTATTAAGGTTAGGATATATCCAATCATGAAATGAAAGTCGATAAAAACGATGTGTAGAAATGTGCTATTGTTACAGATGATTTATTTCATGAGCAGCTATTAGTGACTGTGTACCTTCTTTTGTTCAATATTATACAATTTCATGTATTTCGCGTAATTGATATAATATATAAAGCGAATTTTCATTATGAATGACACTTCAGGGTGCTTAGATTAATTACTAATAAATGTTTTTTCTCAGATTATCCATCTACTACAAACGTTTTTATTGTTCGTAAAGAAAGACATACAACACTATAGCAACTAATGATAGTTAGAAAAAGTTTTCATGAAGACCTTTAGGCAAGGGAGAAATGTTAATTCGCACTATTTGAACCTGATGTTGCAAATTTACTACATCCTCTACCCTAAGCATCACAATAAATTAAAAGCCTATAATGTAGTTATATAAGTCATCAGCAAACGCGTTTTGCTGTTACCATTCAAAATATTGCGTCAGATTTTTTTTTTAATTTTAGTTTTCTAAAAATCAGGATCACAAAAGGGAAAGGTAGAGTGGGAGGTCTTGTTATACTTTCTGTATTCATGTTTCGTTACTTTGTTGTAACTTTTTAGAAGGAAACTGCGTGCACACTCGCGCGAAAGTTAGCAAGTGAGATCCAGCTGATCATTTAACTCGGTCCACACATCATGAAATCTGCGCATTTTGTATCGCTCTGCTCTGAACCACTTTCTGAATGCAAATACATTAGGATAATCTGCACTCTGTCAATAATGGTAGAAAGCCATTAACAACCACATTTGAGTCCGTGCAGTGTTGCCTCTCTTAATATTCCAGGAGAGAATTACTGATACTGTCTTATATTCCTCCCTGCTTCCAATCAGCACACCGATTTTATTTTTATTCCATTTCCAGATCCCGGATATATTTTTGCAGGTGGTAATTCTGTGTATCTGCGTGTCCACTTTTCCGCAACGTTTACACCATGGGACTGCTGCTAAATAATGTTTACATTTCTTTAATTCCGTGGGAATTATTTCATTCACAAAGAAGTACACGGACACTTTCCAATCAAGTGCAACATAGCTGTTCCAAAAAATTTTCCATATGCGATCCCATGTCGTATTTGGATATTTTGTAACAATTGCTGGCACAGACAAATACTCCTCCAACAACTCGATGTACAAGTGCTTGGTCTTAAGGCATCTTGACTTCGTTGTAATCAAGGCCAATAGATGCTGATGGTCCTTTACTAACTGTAGAAATTCAGAAGGTGTGGCCGTATCTGAGGACGACAGGTAATGACAAAACTCCATGTCCTAATGATTTTCCTGTCCGTTGAGTACGCCCAACACAGAACGCTATAACAACGCTCTGCACTTCTCGTACACATCTGTTAGATTCCAGCCTCCTTCAGTTATTTTCGGGCGTAACTGAGTTAGGGCTACCTTTTAGAACTGATTCCTCCAAATATAATAACCGATTGCCCGTTTCAAACGCTGGGAGTATTTTTGGTGCATTGGTATTACCTGCGCTGCGTACCATATTTTGGCTGAAACAAACGTATTCACATGCCAAATTGTTTTTTGAACATGATTTAAGTTTCGTGTTAACTGCGACTGCATGAGGAAGATGCAGGTATTAATGATTTACGCCCAGTTCAGCTCAATTAAGTCTTCCAGCTTTGAGGTGAAAGTCAGCCCTAAGAGCTTTAGCGCCCTACTACGGCTAAACAGAGTGTCTTCCATTGGCCAGTCGTTCATTGTTAGTAGCTGGGATTTGTCGAATTTGATTTTTGCTCCGTATGCCCTTTGGTAATCGTTTAACAATGGAGTAACTGCATTAAAGTCCCCCGAATAATTAAGTATCAGGGTGACATCATTAGCATACGCGAAGATTCTCTCACCACTCAAAGGATGGGCTCTCCGTGCAAGGATATTCGTCATACCTCGAATCAGCGGTTCTATACACAAGGTATAGAGAAGCATCGATAATGGTCATCTCTGCCGTATAGATTATAGGATCGGTACTGGTTGCCTGTAAAACCCATTTATTTCAATTCTCGAATGCGCCTACTCATAGATGCATTAAATGAGGCTTTGAAAGTCCACAGAAAATCCGAATTGTCCTAATACTCCCCAAAGATAGCCATGATGAATCTTGTCAAAGGCGCTGGTGAAATCCAGGGCTAAAATTGCCGCAGTTGAATCTGAATCCTGTTCACAAGCAATAATAGTATCCCGGACTCTCATGAAAATGTGTATAATTTTCCTTTCTGGAATACCAAATGTCTGTCCCAGTCGGATGACATTTGACAGAACTGCTCGCATACGATTGGCAATTATCTTGCTGAACAACTTAAAATCGGCATTGAGTAGTGTAATAGGACGACATTCGGTGAATGTTCTTGCCGCTGAATGTTTGGGTATTAACACGATAATTCTTTCGTTGAAGCCAGACATTTCACTCCTTCCATTGCAACTCTAACATGACTCCAATGAGTGTGTCTTTTACAGTCTCCCAGTTTTCTTTGTAAAACCGGTAGCCGATGCCATTCGCTCACGGTGCCGATGTCATGCTAGCTGATGTGAGTGCCGTCCATAGTTCTGTCAAGGTTATTTCCACATTTAATGCCTCATTATCTTCTGGCGATAGTTGTTCCACCATGTTCTTGTAAACATTTTCCTGTGCTGCAGCATCGACTTCCGTTTTCCCAAAGAAATGGTAGGCCTCTGCTAAGATACCTAATGTTGTGGATAGTACTACCCCAGTGTAAAGAGCTGTAGTATTGCTGTATAGAAAACACTAGCCGTGCGCGTAACACAACCTCCCTCTACGCCAACCGGCGAGGGACAATTATTTGTCTACTATTTAGGAAAAAGAATTGAGGAAAACGATGGGCAGAGTCGGGGGAGAGAGCGGAAACGGAAAAATAGTGAGACATAGACAGAAGAAAGAGAGGAAAAAATGGCAGAAAAGTACGGCTATGGAGCGAGAGGGTGGAAGAACGAAGACAGAAGCAGTGACACAGGGAGAGAGAAAGAGACGTTTTGGTAGTGTCAAAATCCCAGCTAGGTGTTGAGTGTCAGCAGAAAAAAAAAAAAAACATTTGTTTGACTTGGTACTGTTCAGCAACTCAAAGAAGATCCCTGTAAGGTATGTGCTGCCTTACACAGTGGCACATGGACAGCAAATGTGTTTGGCAGAGAACGCCTGCTACACAAGGAGCAGACCGTTAAAACATGCTCCCTATTCACTCGGTACACTTAAACCGAGAAGATTCATTCACAAAAGTACAAGAATGTTTTTGAATGGTCTGTAACTGTACAGACATGGGGTATCATAAACCTGTCCAGGGAAGCTATGGGAACCTTCGCCAAACCCTCTGCGTCTCAGGCTTTGGAGACTATCTCTCCTGTGGAGGACAGTAAGCAACCCAGTTGCAATGTTATCTTCCAAACTACTTAATGCTCTTATGTAATGGAGAGTCAGTTTAGAATTTGTCAATCCCTATTATGTCAGCCATTTACGTTTGTTATGCTCATTAGCGTCTGTACAGTGCCATGAACTTATATAGCATTCGTTTATGTCATACCAATGAGTTGTTTTATGAAACGAATGGGTGATTACGAAATGGCGGGCATTTATAACACTAACTCGCACATTCCGCTTAATGAAACATTTAATTGTCCCTTTGATTTCTTTTACAACTACTGTTAGTTGCAAATGGATGTAAATGAAAGCACTTGCCATCAAAATGCGCTGAGTTACACAAATGCAATACCGTTTAAGCTCTAATGTAGTACTGCTAAGTACCTACTAATTCTTTTAGATGGGTTCGTTTCTCACTCTATATACCTTTAGTAGCACAATGGTTAGAGCAATCGGACGGAGACCGGGGACCGAGGACTGGGAGATCTGTGGTTCAAATCCCTGCTATTGCGTTCAATTTTTCTACCTATCCAAGGTGTTCTTTTTTAAATCACTACCTGCTCATTTTATGATGTGTGGGAAGCTGAAATTCCTGCACTCTCAGCATTTTACATTCTTACCGCGGAATTTATTTATTTTCCATGTATATGCCACCATTAGCATGTAATGCGCACAAGTGGCTTTACTTTTGGAACAATTGCTTATTGATAATGATAAACGTTGCCCTCCATATTCTAGCTGTAACATGCTAGCCCAGGATTGCCAACAAAGAATATGTATGCGCTTCCCCTACACATGTTATTTCGCACAGCACAGACTTAAGGCACTGACAGACAAGCCCTCTACTCAGAGACGTATGAATGTGTACAACTTTCGTTGTACATAAGAATGGCACCGCGGTGCCATCACTGAAACTCAGTAACCAGACATAAGTGCGTTCGTTCTGTAGTAGCCTTTAGAAGGCGGTGATTTTACCCTTCCCTTTCTTGCTTGAGTTGAGTACTGCTGATCTAGCCTCTGGTTTTCTGGGGTCGTGGGTTCAAAGACGCTGGAGGTCACTGGATTTTTGGACGCAAAAATCCTTAGCATGGTTTATGTTAGAACGGAAGTGAAGCTGGTTGTCAAACGTCGTAGATTTACTTTACGTAAAATAGTTTCAAGCCTAATAACAGGCTTCTGAGTAAATTGTATATGGACTTTCGCGCGAATATAGATTGGGACGTTGAGTACCATAGCAGCTAAAGAGCATAAACAGTAAATTTTAATTCTACAATTATGTGCACTCGTATGCTATTGCTTATCTTTGGCTTGTTACATTTTTAAAACATTAAATTCGCACACACACACACACACACACACATACATCACACATTTACTCTTTCACTCCTACTTCCAGTTTCTAGAAAAAAATGGGAAATAATCGTGGTTAAAGAAATATTCCCGCTCTTATCCGGGTACCTATGGATTTAAAGGCTGGCATTCCAACCATCAGACCACAGAGACGGTAATTTATCTGATTATTGTACACAACATATAATCCAGGTCCATGGTTAAATTTTATCCTTTAAATCTACCGTCTTTGCTTCCCTTTATTCGTTAATGTTTACTTACTATTAAATTCATGCAACACTTAAATATAACTCTTTCAGCGCAAACAGCCATCTTGCCTTATATTGTTCACTGGCTTGTCCAACTCTACCAGGCATGCCCGCCTTGGTAGCGTGGTGCTAGCATGTCTACCTCACGTTCAAGAGGTCCCGAGTTCGAATCTCGGTCAGGGTGAGTTATCTGGATAAGGTTTTTCCGGGGTTTTCCCTTATCCTGTAAGACGAATGTCGGGTAACTCTAAGCTCCATGGACCCCGGACTCATTTGAGCATCATTTAATCCATTCCACTCATCATCCGATATGACTTAACGTTGGAGGACGTAAATATCAAAACAAAAAAAAAATCTTCCAGGCATGACTAATCCATCATCAGTTCGCAGTAGCTAGCGTGGTCGACCTTCATATTACTTTTAACAGTTGACAGTGATTAGGGTCTATTAATCACTATTGTAAAAGTAATATGTGTATAAGACATACGGCATTAAGTGATTTGCAGAAACTCTGTAGTTAAATACTGAACTTCGTCTCGTATTTGCAAACCTCTTCCTTGTTCTGCAAAGATAGACTTACCGCACTTGTATCGCAATACATACTTATACCGTGGAAGTATATTTCGTTGTTCAACAGCTGCAATGCACACTGCATCTATGCGACTGTTTGTGGGTAATTTTTTAAAATTATAAAAATAAGGTCTTTTGCAATTTTCATTATACCTGTAGCATAAGCAAGTAGAAATGGGAAACTATGAACATATTCCCACCACTGATTTAGATTTGTCATTAATTTTAGAGGTGGAGAGGTAGGATTGTATCCAAATTCCTGGGTGTGTGTAGTTCATTAGACTGACAAGGCCGCTAAGATGTTCACGGCAATAAAGCGGAACCAGCTCCTACCACGCGATTTACTCTACGCGCAGAAGATATTTTGATGTTTCTGACTGGCTAACGTTAAAAAAGAATCGACTCCTACTGGATGTTAATATAATTATAAAATTAGCTATCGTTCATATTGTAATCCAATCTATCTTCCTAATGTGGGAATGGCGAGTCTGACTTTCACTCCATAGTATGCGAGATAACAAGCATTTTGAGGGGAATAGTCCGCCCATGCTTTATGTATTTGATTTAATTTTGTTGTTGCTGTAGTTTTGCTCATTTTTATAAGCAAATGTTCAGCAATTCTCACTCAATGCAACAGAAATTCGTTTGGGAATCAATAATCATCCGTTTCCTTTAGGGTTTATGCCTACCGGAATATCATAATAGCCTATTCTCTCCAAGAGCTCTGTAGTTTTAGTGGTCACCTACTTTGTGTTTGTCAAATACGAGTAAACTTTATAAGAATTCAGAGCGACAAAGTCCACCAGTTGGTCGCTTTCAAGCTTCGGGTTCAATTCCAGCCGGTCGAGTGTACGGAAACCTGCCTCTAGTACATATTTATTTCATGTAAGCAAAAAGTCCGTATCACCTGTTTTCCACATCAGTTTTGGACAAGTCGTTATACTATTGGTTTGAATTCAAGTCCAATACACTCCCAGTAAATTGTGACCAAAATTCTGAGCTAAATGATTGAGGAAAGGAAAGGGGTATTGATCATTTTGCCTGAGTGGGTAGAAAGCATTCTTCGCAACAACGGTCCACACCAACCCTTGGATGAATCCGTCTGTAATGGTTTGTGGTTTGTCACAAGTATAGCATCAAAGATTCACACATGGACACGATCTGTTCCAGGCCTTTGAGCAAAGGAAAAGGAGGATGTTGGATTGCTAGAACCAAAAAAGTGGCGGGGCTGGTCGTGGCAGAGGCTGTTTAGTTATTTCTTACCAACAAAAACCACTGAGCATTATATCGGCACGATTCCAAGCACTCAAACTGTGCATATAAGAATTCCAGCAGACAAAATTCCAACATATTGTAGCGTTGATAATGACTAATGTTAAATACACGCAAGAATTAATCTTTATCACAGCACTGAACACTGTTCCAGCCTTTGAATTACAGCAATACAGAGATGGCATAATTCCTTTTTATGCTTACTAGTGGATTTAACAATGGGCATCGGAAATAATTGGCAACTCTTCTAAAAGGCGGGGTGAGTCATTTCAATTGTTCGTAACTCTGGATATTAAGGTCACCTGTTCTTTTAATCCACCAACCACTTCATTAGTAATAAATTTAAAGTTGGAGACACTGATACAGCATAAAGCTCTTTTATAGACATTAAGCATTTTAGTATCTCATTTGCTGTCCCATTTGTTGAGATAGGGAGTAATGCCATTGCTGCCGGAAAAGTTTATTGCTTCAAAAACTTCGAAGCGCAAACATGAAGGGAAGAATCAAACGGTGTACCATTAAGAGAAGATACAAGATCAGAGGAACGGCGGGTGCACTACATAGAGCGATAAAAACGTTTACTCGTCATTAAACTTGTAGCGATAAATCAGTGAGGAGCATGAAAAAATGCCGGCAAAACTGAAAGGTTCACAGCGTGCCAGCTCCTTCACGCGGAATTGATGCCACGCTCTGCTAAACTGCGTTCTAAAGTCAGCCGCAAAAGTTCCACAATTACGGAAGCGCGACAGTCCGTATCATTTCCACAAAATGTGTTAAGTAACATCATATGACGTTATACTCACACAGAAACATTTTGTGTGAGTATGGTGATGTACACCAAGGTTTCATGATGTAAAAGTATTGTAACACAAGTAGACACAGCAGACACTGTAAAGCTGGTAACCAACCGACAGGGACACCTGGGGTACTGTGAGTTCCATACAGTTGTATTGCGGTACAGAGCCGACAAGGTTAGGAAACCGCAGGAGACCACAGAGACGCGCGGAAGTTTCTTACCAATGCTGAGAATAATAATGAAAGTAATACTGATAATTAGGGCTAGGATTTTTGAAGTCCTATAAAATATCAAAAAATAATTTAAATGCAATTATGACTTACAAATTTCAAGGAATGCCCTATAAAATTCTCAAAAAATGCTCTTAAGAGCGTAAAGTATTATTTTACGAACAATATCAGTTTAAGGGAAATTAAAAGTTAGGCAATATAAAATAATAGAAATAAGTAAACTACAGGTTTATTTAATGCTGTTATACAAATTGAAAATGATATTTTAAAGCGCTTGATTTATTTTGCGGAAAAATACTAGTGCTAATCTTATTAGTCCCGAATTGCAATCCATAACAAACACCACTTGTAGATTTTCGAAGGAAAATGACTGCCGATTATCTGCTCGGTAACGTAGATGGTAACATGTCTGCATCACGTGCAAGAGGGTTCCGAGTTCGAAACTCGGTCAGGATGAGTTAACTGGATAAGTTTTTGCCGGGAGTTTCCCTTAATCTGAAAGACAAAAGTGGGGTAACTCTGAGCTCCATTGACCCTGGGCTCATTTGGAGGTCATTTCCTCCACATAATTCATCGTCCGATATGACTTAACTTTGGAGGACGTAAATTAAAACAAGAAAAGGAAAAAAAAGCTCCTTTCCACTTACACTGATACTTGAGGAGCATAAATTATATCACTTGCTTCAAGGTCTCCTGGTAATGCTCCAAGAGAAAAGTTCCCATCCACAGTGCATCTGAAATTGAAGACAATGTACCAAAGTTTTATTTTTATTCAAAATGACTATCAATTTGTTCCTTAGAACTTTTCCCACACTCTCATTCACATTTTCAATGTATTTGCCACTTTTTCAGTCTCTCCAGATTTTTCGAAGCAAATTATAGCATCAAGTAGGAATTCAAAATGTGACTTTATTTACAAACGTTTACCTACAAGTTCTCCGAAAAAAGTTTTTGGGCAGCTTTGACTGAGCCTGCATCACTACTATCAAACTTTTCAATGTTTTTGTATTCACCACCTTCATGTTCTCGCAGTAGTACTTTGCATGCTTCTATCCAGCTCCCCCATGACGTCACACCTGGGGATGGAGGAAAGGAAAATCAGCGTCAGACATAACTCTTAACTCGAGACAGTGACTTCAAGAAGGCTCTTTTGTTGTATCATATTAGACTCTCAACTTCAGGAAACAGACTTCGCAACTGTGTAAAAAGCATGTGCTTGGCACGTTACACGCACCATCTTCGAGTAAAAAGATTTAAGAGAATTAGCAGCTCTTACCGTACATCTTCCACTATGTCTACCACATTTGTCACATAACGGCCTAAAGAGTCTGTACTCTCATCAATACATCAATACATACATTTCCCTGAATTTTTTGCACCCTCTGCTACATTGTTCTTTGGTAACATCTACTAACATAATTCGTTCTTAAAATTTAAAAATCTGGTAAACGCTTTTCTGTATGTCTTTCTAGAGAAGCGCTTAACTTGGGATTATTCACTTTATTCAATGGAATATCTGCACAAATTTATACTTCAGAAAGTCATTTAAAGGAAAGTGAAGCTGAAGAAGAGCCAGCTTCACCAAGTAAAATTTGATGTGCTATGTTTTTACTTTCAAGCAGCTGTAGTTCTCTCTTCACGTGTTAGTCTATATAGTAAACTTCTTTTCAGCTACCACTTTTACGTCGCAAACCTTAAAGAAAAGTATACTGCCATCCGTAGAGAAAAGTTTTTCCACCATAACGTGAAGAAAATTTCTTTAATTTATGTGTTACACATTGGTTTACTTCAGGAATGATCAGCTCCCTACCTTAATTCTTTATACTGGGTAGAATACAACTAAACTTCATCTGCTACTCAGAAGATGTAAAACACAATCAGTCATCTGCTACGGAACGCTCCTATCCGCTACAGTTAAGTGTACAACGAGTGACTGGGCAGGTTCATTGTCAATCCATAGAAAGGGAAGAAATGTCTTTCTCTAATTTACCGAAACATGAGTGTAATTTTAATTTGGCGCTATTAACCAAATAATGTAATTTAATAACAAATGAAGTTAAAGAACGGAAAAGTTCTTTTGTTCCTGAAAACAAAGACGGGCAAAATGCACCTCAGATTTTCTTAAAAATGCATATATATAATATAGGTATATAGATAAATAGATATTCAAATGTTGAATAAAAGTTGGAAAATGTTAATTGAAATTGTTAATTTAATGAGTTGACGTCTCCCAAAAACTCAAAACCGGCTGAACTAATTTGCCTAATTTGGGTTTTGAAGTATTTGTATAAGTCCAAAGAAAGTTTAAAAGGTGAAAAAAAATACCTGGAGTGATAATTGGGTGGAATACATGCGTGTACATATTATAGCTAACCAAGCTAGTTCGCTCCGCGGTAATGGGTCTCAGGTTTGATCCCTGGTGATCGTCCACTATAACCATGAACTTTTTGTGGTTTTTACCTGTTCGGCAAGGGGAATACTGAAGTGGTGTCTTCGACCACGGTTCTCCCTCTTTATGTCACAGAAGACTCCGGAGATGGTGTTGGTTGACGGCGGGGAGATGACAGAGAGACCTATGTGTTAGAAGTCACCTCCCAGTCGGGTGATCAAACCAATTACTGTTAAAGAACCGTCTCTGACGATTGTGTTGGACGGTTCTGCAGCCCACACTTCTTCTGCTGTTCCTTCATCTCATCCATTCCTACCGGAAGTATATTGCCAGGTGTTTCCTCGGTTACTTATTCTACCTCTACAATAGGAAAATAGCAGAGAAAATAAACAAAATTGTACTTATGCCAAGATAATGTGAATGTTCTCATTTTTTTCTTTCAAGTATGACGCATTCAACTGTTATGATGTAGTACAAACACCTTAAGACTAGAAAAACACTGGTGTTACGTTCAAATGACTGTCTAGTCACTCTTCTACAAAATGTTAAAAATGCGTACTGGTCAATCCACTTTTTGATGATAGCTAGAAACCCTCATTACACATTTACACATATTTTCCTCTAAGCGTATAAGGACACAGACAAAATCATTAAAGAGTGGATCGCTTTGTGATGGTTTTAAAATCCCATGTTATTTGCATGATCTAGAACAAAAACTAATAGCGACTTACCATTTTAAAATTTAAAGCATTACCAATAGCTTACTTGGAAGTTTATTAGCTCCCAGAAGCTGTAGTTGACATAAAGTTTATATACATTTTTATTTTCTCTACCACAACCTATGTATTGGATACTAATAACGGCTGGCTCTCGTAGCCATGGTCTCTAGAGCGTGTACCACTAGCGTTCCGCCGCATAGAAGGTCGCGGGTTCAAGTCCTGCCTTGGGCATGGGTGTCTATGTGTATAGTGTGTATGTGTGAAATTATAGAAAACAGACAGTAAAATAAACAAACGGAAACAATAAAAACGGTTAAATAAGAATTATATATAATTTTTTATAAACAAATACAATGAAAAAATATTCGTTAGGTATATCAATTTCGCTAGAACTAATCGTTTTGAATTCCACTAATATAAAGTTTTTTTACCAACTTATATTAGCTAAAAGGAAAATATACATAAAAATTCGATGTAGAGATCTCAGTGAAAAGATTTGAGCCATCCCGAATCCAAACAAAGGAAATTTTAAAACTGTTTAACATTTTAGGGATTGTGTGTTATTTGTCTCGTTGCATCAGTGGTTTTCAAAATAGGCCATTCAAAACTAAACAGGATTTCGTGGTCTATTCCCAGAAGATTCAAATTTTATATTTTATTTGTCGTGCACATATTTCAACATATGGTATATTAATCAAAAGCTTTAGAGCTATTTTTGAGAAAAGAAAACAGGAAAGCTTTTCTATGTAAAGTGCAGTTTAGGACCGGGAATGTTCTTGAAAATCCGCATATTACATATTTAGAAAATGCTGAATTTGAACACCAAGTATGGCAGTTAACCAATATTTTATTTACGAGTTGCATTATTAATGGGCACGCTAGTGCACAAGGAACGTTATACAGGGTGTATATAAGTGAATATCAGGGCTTTAACTCGTTATAATATTTATTACATTCAACTTACAACTATAAATGATATGTCAAATGAAAAAGCAGCTCAAACCGTTTTACCAAGAACCTTATAAATGTTCAATGTGATTGCCCTTTGTCACTTGGCACACATCTAGTCTATAGCCGAGTTCTTCCCAAACGTTGATAAGTGTGTAGTCAGTAATTGTAACAACAGCTGCTTCAATACGGTTTCTTAATTCAGGGAGGTCAGCTGGTAGCGGAGACACGTACACACGATCCTTGATGAAGCCCCAAAGGTAAAAATTGCATGGCGTTAGGTCAGGAGAACATGGAGGCCATACATAGCAAGCCCTCTCATTGGGGCCCTTGCGGCCTATCCAGCGCTCGGAAACAGTGACGTTCAACCAATCCCGTACTTCGTTATGCCAGTGAGATGGCGCACCATCTTGCTGGAAAATGAAATTCTCTGGCTAATTTTCTTCCAACTGAGGGAAGAGCCATTGCTCTAGTGTATCAAGGTAAGAAGTTCCAATTACAGTAGGCTCACCAAAAAAGAAAGACCCATAAATTTTTCGTCGGGATACGGCACAAAAGCATTCACTTTAGGGGAATCTCGTATCATTTGTACCATCTCGTGAGTATTTTCTGAGCCCCAGATGCGCACATTATGGTGAAAGATCGATTCATAACTGAAGACAACACGGTCCATAAAATCGTCATCGGCATGAAACAACATGTCGTTTACGAAGTTGGCACGTAATCCGTGGTCTTTCGGCTTTTAGAGCCTCTAATAACTGTAAACGGTAAGGTCTTAGCCGTAAGCGTTTTCTTACAACTTTCCAAACAGTCGACACAGGAACTTGTAATTCACGACTAGCCTTCCGGACTTATTTCTTTGGGTTACGAGGGAACGACTCTCTCACTCGCTCAACAGTCTCTCCACTTATTCTTGGTCGTTCCATGCTCTTCCCTTTACAAAGGCAGCCGGTATCTTCAAACTGATGATACCATCTAAGAATGTTATTATCACTAGGAGGATCACAACTGAACTGATTGAGGAACGCACGTTGCACAGTAACTACAGATTCGGTCTTTCAAAACTGCAAAACAAAACATTTTCTGTTTACTAGTCATCATCTTGGCTGCTACCGCTGTCTAGCGGATTGCGGTAGAAACATTGCACGCACATGCGCACTAGTGATAACAAACAAATCTGAGTTACTTTTTTATTTTACATATCATTTATAACTGTAAGTTGAATATAATAAATATTATAAAGAGTTAAAAACCCTATATTCATTTATATACACCCTGTATAAAATGCTTATTTTTAAAGGGATCTCTATACGCAAAATGTATTACTTTGTATAAATTGGAAAGAAAAAAGGAAGTGTCTGGAATATAAAATAGGAAGGCTAACAGCGGAAAACATAGTTGGACATATGTTGGAGAAGGAAAACAATTGGGAAGCCATTGCATTATTTATCAAAGAAGTTCTTCAGGAGAAACATGAATATGATAAAATAATAATAGCAAACCAACATAGTGATAATTCAAACTGAAGTAAGTACACAGAAAAATGAACATCATGGTGTCATCGTGTTTTGAAGTAATGCCTTCAGCAGTTCCAAGAGACGTTCATCTTTTATGACAGAGAGCGGGGGATTTTAGTTGGTGAAAATCCAACTCCCACACAGAGTGCTGTCTTTAAAAGACTTTCTCCTACTATTAAAAATACCTTAACTGGTGTTTTCAAAACATCTTGAAAGAGGAGTGCGATTTTAATGAGTTGATTTTTTTTTAGAAATAACATTTTTGAGCTTCTACTATCTTAAAAATACAGATTTTATAGGGAAAATTTGCTCCGCCAACATATGGAACTCAGAGCTTTATTCTGCACATATTTCGTATTTCTTCTGACAACTGAAAGGGACTTTTCTGAACGTTCGGAGTAATTTGCTACGGTACAGGATGACGTTTCGATAACAATTACGAGACAGCTCCCTTTAGAACATAACGCTTTTCAATCGAGTGGGAAGAAAATTGGCAGTTGTGCTGTTTGTCGGCTCAAAGGATTGGGCTCCTTTCCATAATTACGGTGACTTTTTCTGCATCTTTAAACACGCAAAGAATGAGTGTAAACCTTCCGCTTTATTGACATTAAGAACCACCCTTAGAGCTTATTCACATTTAAAACTGTTCGCGTAACTTTGTCGAATCCAGAAAGACAACTCCAAAGAGTGTGAGGGTCGTATTCCGGAAATAGTGGATTGAGTTGCTGTTGTACCGGCGGCCACTTGTACTTCATCGCGGTTTCCCCAGGTTGGTAAGCAAATGCTGCAGTGATTTTTGCGAATTTGTATTTTCCTGTTTTCTGTTATTTTATTTCCTTTTTATGTTTCACTGTCGGAGGAGTGGGAGGCGAGTGTGGTGGGGAATTTGCTTCGTTTAAGGCCTATCCTACCGTCCGATAGCAAACTCCTAGCCAAACCTTCCGTGGAGCGGCATAGGGACCTCGCACCTGGAGACCAGGGAAAGAAGTCAACCATTAACTACAAGAGTTACTACTCCTCTATTTCCGATTCTTTTCAGCTGGATTATCACACATTAACCTCTTATCAATTACAAACACGAAAATAAAATAATCAGAATTGTACGGAACATTTATTAGAAAACTGTAAATAAAAGCTTTCCAACGACAGCAACCAATTATAGGTTTCTAAAGAAAAATTCAGGTAACACGACAGATCGATGAGAACTAATGAACAAGATGCTTGAGGTGTACAGTGGGAGTGATGCAATATTACAGTGTTTTCTTGTGTGTGACATACCTATACTGGATGTGATCTCTTGAGCTTTTTCAAAATAATAACTTCTGAAGCAGTTGATTCTAATATCCTCCAATACCCATACTTATTTCAACCCAATGCAAAGGAAGTGGTTTGGTATCCAGGAACAGTGATATGCACAAATGTCGGAAGCTTTAATAGCGTAAGCTTCTTTGGTTTACGTTTCAGTGTTATTTAGGTTAGTGCACAATTATCTAAGTCTATTTAGCTGCAAATGAATATCATAGTATTATTCCATTTATTCCATATTCTACTTGAATATCTGAATAACCTATTTTCTATGGTAATAATAAATAGTTCTTTCAGCTTTCACTATTTCTTCGCATTGGATTGTGGGTCTTGAAAGGTAGTTTCTAAGGGTTTATTTATTGTATTCAGTAGCACCCTAGCTTAAATTATTCAAGTCTTTGTGTTTGTTCTTCAAAGGAATCAGCGGAGAGTAAAGCAAAGTTATGAAATTAACGATTAATCTGAAATGTAGAAAACTTAATGATTTTGTTATGATAACGCCATTGTAAACAATA
Source organism: Mantis religiosa (assembly GCA_030765055.1). Taxonomy (NCBI): domain Eukaryota; kingdom Metazoa; phylum Arthropoda; class Insecta; order Mantodea; family Mantidae; genus Mantis; species Mantis religiosa. Next base: position 17,088 of record JAUKNK010000886.1, read on the forward strand.
ATAAATGTGGTTAAAATGGACTCTTTCGTTCTCAATATTGTTGAAAATTTTTTCCATACTGTGGTCATTATTTTTATATTACTTTTGTATTTTTTGACACTGCAAATCAGTCAAACTGTGCCACATTTTGTATTTTCATGTAACAACATTACTTAGTAACCCCTCAAGAAGTTATAGAACCTAAGATATTCCATAGATCTTCTGCTGATCAAGGAATTACTATCTATATGATTACCGGAACTTAAAAGTATTGTTGTGCAACTAAATAAAATTAAATATATTTTAATATCCGGTAATTTTAATTGTAACTGAATGTTACATAGGGCGTTGGATGATTTAACAATTTCTTAAAATCTGAGTCTAGCAAAATTAGTTTGTCATTTACGAAACTGACACTCTCTCTCACTCACTCACTCACTCACTCACTCACTCACTCACTCACTCACTCACTCACTCACTCACTCACTCACTCACTCACTCACTCACTCACTCACTCACTCACTCACTCACTCACTCACTCACTCACTCACTCACTCACTCACTCACTCACTCACTCACTCACTCACTCACTCACTCACTCACGCACTCACGCACGCACTCACTCACGCACTCACTCAATCACTCACTCACTCTCTAACTCACTCACTCAATCACTCACTCACTAACCTACTCACACATGTACAAACTCATTAATTCACGCAAGCACACTCATTCACTCTTTCACTCACTCATTAATTAATTCATTCACTCACTCAAACACACTCACTCATTCACACACGCAAACACTCAATCACTCACTCATTGACTCACTCATTAATTTATTTACTCACTCAAACACACCCACTCACTCATTCACTCATTCTTTCACACTTATAAATGCCTTGTTTTCTAAAACTTTTAAAATGGTATTATTTACCTAACTCTCTCTCTGGTGTGTTTTCTACCTACTATTCTTGAAAATCGAATTGAAAATTTGCATAAATTATTATTTTACTGTAGATTTCGACAGGTATAAACAGTATAAGGTAGGACTAAACAACAGTCAAATATTTTAACGTAGATCGTTATTCCAGAAATTTAAAATTTCGTTTTATTTTAATGACCACGAGGGGAAAAAACATGACAACGGTCCAGAGACATAAGACGTAATTGAAAATTCATAACAATAAGAAAGTATACCTTTGAAATGCTGAATGTTAGGAAACGTTTTATTTGGCATAATTTGTGTGCTTTCGTGAGACCTAGGTACATTTCTGGTGAAGCACTTTTCTCTTTTACGTTTATGAAATACAAAAGTCGTCCAAAATGAAGAGGACTTCACTGGTTGCTGCCAGAGATTTCAAAATACATATTTTTGTCTTCACAAAAACTCCTTAAACCTATATTATTTTAAACAAACTTATTCGATATATTTTAGGGAAAATCAAAAATACCTATTGTATCATGTGGAGGGCAGTTTAAAGTAGGTTAATTTTCTTTAAAATCCTATATTTGTAAAAACATAACTTATATACCCGATTTAATCCACTTTTCAGTTTTGAGATAGGCTGTTTCCAAACATGCGCGCGCGCGCGCGCACACACACACACACACACACACACACACACACGTGCGCGCGCACATACACACACACTCTCTCTCTCATACATATAGGCCTTCTCTAAAGTAGAATCTAATACTTCCTCCAATAACAAACTAATAATAAATGTATTAGAGAACGTATTTTTGGATTAGAAGGCGTCAAAATGTGTATTTCCGAATAAATCTTGATGTCGCTTCTTCATTACTAATCAGGTAAATATGGAAAAAAGAAAACTAAATTTACAATGGGTAACATATCAATATCACGGAGTGAACTCAATCCAGGTTGTATGCCTCTTCGTTGATGCGGGCCGTATAAACTTTCCATCATGGTTTTCGCGGAACACAGTCTGAGAACCACTGCCATTACGCCTGCCGTATTTTATGCAGACCACCCGCCTTGTACAGCTGCATAGTTCTGCTTAAGTTAAACGCTCTCATGAGAGCGGGCAACGCAGTTCTTCCAATTTTGCTGGATAAAAATAAATATGAGAAGTTCGGGTAAAACCTCCTACATAATGAAATTTTCGTTTAATCCAAACTTAAAAACTCTGTTACAGACTCGGTCGGATGACAAATGAGACTACCCAATATATTTATTTTGCGGTAAAAATACTCCAAAGGCAGCGAGAGGGTTTTGTTGAACGTATAATACAGGCGAACAAACTTTAAAACAAAATCTGTTTCAACATGCATAAAAAACAAAAACGAAAAACAAAACACCTCGAAGGTCAGCTACAGAGCAACACATGAGAATGCCAAAATTCATTATACAGTATCTTATTGCATTATAATGAGTTAGCCCATAAGTGAAAGATTTGTGCGCAAATAGGTTTTGGCAATGGGTTTTCAGTTTTTTGGTAGGGCATTACAAAACAGAGTGTTTAGGTTTTATGTGTTTTTTCAGGTCAATAAAATGGAATGTCAAGTGGAAGACAAAGAGATTATCGACAGCTGCTTTTTGTGTTTAATCGAGATGACTAAGCCACAAAACTTGCTCGCTAGCAAAATAAGTCTTCGTTTAATATTATTTCTTAACGTCATCTCATGTTACAACATAATGTGCTTTAACTGAATTTAACCTCTTTATGTAGATATTATTTACGGTAGTATTCTTTCACTTACATATTTTTATTAAATTGAAATATTAGTTGGATAATAATAGTAATAATAATAATAATAATAATAATAATAATAATAATAATAATAATAATAATAATAATAATAATAATAATAATAATAATAATAATAATATAATAATAATAATAATAATAATAATAATAATAATAATAATAATAATAATAATAATAATAATAATAATAATAATAATAATAATAATAATAATAATAATAATAATAATAATAATAATAATAATAATAATAATAATAATAATAATAATAATAATAATAATAATAATAATAATAATAATAATAATAATAATAATAATAATAATAATAATAATAATAATAATAATAATAATAATAATAATAATAATAATAATAATAATAATAATAATAATAATAATAAATAATAATAATAATAATAATAATAATAATAATAATAATAATAATAATAATAATAATAATAATAATAATAATAATAATAATAATAATAATAATAATAATAATAATAATAATAATAATAATAATAATAATAATAATAATAATAATAATAATAATGATGATGATAATGATGATGATGATAATGATAATGATAATGATAATAATAATAACAATAATAATGTTATTAATAATAATAATAATAATAATAATAATAATAATAATAATAATAATAATAATAATAATAATAATAATAATAATAATAATAATAATAATAATAATAATAATAATAATAATAATAATAATAATAATAATAATAATAATAATAATAATAATAATAATAATAATAATAATAATAATAATAATAATAATAATAATAATAATAATAATAATAATAATAATAATAATAATAATAATAATAATAATAATAATAATAATAATAATAATAATGATGATGATAATGATGATGATGATAATGATAATGATAATGATAATAATAATAACAATAATAATGTTATTAATAATAATAATAATAATAATAATAATAATAATAATAATAATAATAATAATAATAATAATAATAATAATAATAATAATAATAATAATAATAATAATAATAATAATAATAATAATAATAATAATAATAATAATAATAATAATAATAATAATAATAATAATAATAATAATAATAATAATAATAATAATAATAATAATAATAATAATAATAATAATAATAATAATAATAATAATAATAATAATAATAATAATAATAATAATAATAATAATAATAATAATAATAATAATAATAATAATAATAATAATAATAATAATAATAATAATAATAATAATAATAATAATAATAATAATAATAATAATAATAATAATAATAATAATAATAATAATAATAATAATAATAATAATAATAATAATAATAATAATAATAATAATAATAATAATAATAATAATAATAATAATAATAATAATAATAATAATAATAATAATAATAATAATAATAATAATAATAATAATAATAATAATAATAATAATAATAATAATAATAATAATAATAATAATAATAATAATAATAATAATAATAATGGCGGTGGTAAAACTTATTTAAACAACGGAAATTATAATCTCTAAATACCTCTTCCATTAAAATCCTGAGTATGGTTCTCACAAGCTTAAATTGCCCACCTCGGTAGCGTAGATGGTAGCATGTCTACCTCACGTTCATGAGGTCCCGAGTTCGAATCTCGGTCAGAGTGAGTTACCTGGATAGGGTTTTTCCCAGGATTTTCCCTTATGTTAAAGCCGAATGTCGGGTAACTCTAAGCTCCGTGTACCGTGGGCACATTTGAACATCATTTCACCCATTCTATTCATCGCCCGATATGACTTAAAAGTTAAAGGACGTAAATTACAGAAAAAAAACAACAAAAAAAACCTTAAACTTAAACTTTTTTTTCAATTTGTTCCATTTATACACCGCGTTTGACTCCAATGGTGATATCGGCGGCCGTTCTTCTTTGGAACATATCGAAGGTGTTAACTCTTATACGTTGGGTGTTAATCACTAGATCACGCACACATTTACACTCTCATTCATACTTCCAGATTCTGGGAAGGATGAATTATCTTGTTTGGAGAAAAATAATCACCCCGACCGCCGAGGGTCGACCCCGAGACCCCTAGCACGGCAGGCAGGTGCTCTACCGACCAAGCTACGGGGCCAGCCTAACTTTTTATCTCACCTTACATTTTAAAAAAGTGAACATTGAGCGGAGCACTGAGTAAGAAAGTAACTAGACATTAGCTGCAACACTAAATGCTTAAATACCGAAGTCAATTCGTGACAGTTCATTTACATAAATCATAAAGCAACACACGAAAAAATACGAGGCCGGGGAACTCGACTAGCAATACAAGCGGAAAGCAGGTTCACCCGAACTGGTTGATTCACAGGCACCTGTCGACCAAACTATACAAGTCAAAAATAAGCTCACAGCGAAATCTAGAGGAAGCATGAAAGTAGTACCAAAAACCGTGTTGAGATGGAAAAAATTTGACGTTTTAAAATAAATGCCGCTCGGAAATAATACACCTGAGGATATCGAGGATTATGTTATTTGAGAGATTTAAAATTTATATACATAGATATATTTTTATGTTAAGAGGTTAATTACTGAATCAAAATTTACCCATATTTTTGTGAAGAGATGCTCTAAAATGTGATATTAAGGCAGCTCTGTAGTCAGAATAACACATAATTGTTTACAAACCAAGAAGCCGGAAGACTTGCAACTGTTTTCAGGATGTGAAGGATTTTGCTATTCATTCGATTACACCAGCTCTACCGAGGCAGAAGAAAACGAAGTCATCAACTTCAGGTAGGGTACTATTTAGGTATATGAACACATATGATACTTTTCATTGAACTTTAGGAATATGTGAATCAAGCAAACTGTAATGCAGGATGAATGATTCGACATTTTTCCATAATGGCCTTATTACTGGAAAAAAATGCCTCTACTTGTTCGCTGCCAGGCAATTAGCATTAGAGTATCGTCTAGCTCACTGGCTTCCGTTATTTCTGAATAGATAGTAACCAGTGTAATTAAAAAGAGTCGGTTGAATACCAAACTTGATATTTAGGTTCAGTACCTTTCAAGTATGCAACATGAAGATTTAAAAAAAAAAAAAAAAAAAAAAAAAAAAAAAAAAAAAAAAAAAAAAGATCCCCTCATCTTAAACTACTTGGAAATTTCTTTCGAAAATATTGATTTTCTAGATAATGGCGCTAACGAATTTGATTAATTTATCATCTTTTTATGACAAATGAAATATTTATCTACAAATTTCTAGGAATAGCCTATGAAGTACTAATTATTCTGAATAACTTGACTGAAAGTCGTACGAGATAGAAAAGATCTTACTACATTGAGAATATAATTCTCGTTATAGCTATTGCGGGTCCCTAAACACCACATACTGACTCTTTAAATCACCAGTTCATGTCAAATAATATTTTATTTAACTAAACATTGCCGATGTGTTTCTCGTTATTTGTTTAAAATTTTCAATACTCATAACTTTTTCAGAAATGGGAAGGCCTTATTTGTGGTAATATAGACAGGCTGAAAAGTTCAATGCCATAGCCGGGATTTGAACCACGGATCTTCTGGTTGCCGTTCAGCCGCTCTAACCCTTGAGCTACTATGGCCAACGTGCCGACATGACATTAAATTCTCCAACTGACTCGTGTTTTTCCCGGTAAGCCACTTAGGAGTTCTCATAAACACATGACACAACTACCTTAATGGTGACTTACAACGTGTAAGTACTTTAAGGTCCGGGCTTTATATTTCAGACCACTATTAGGTACAATTAATGAAAATTAATGTTTCTTTCACACTGGCCGTGTATAGTCTAAAGTATGGAAACATAGAGTCAGACTGAAAAATTCAAACACGAGTCAGTTGGAGAATTTAATGTCATGTCGGTACGCTGACCATAATAGCTCGAGGGTTAGAATGTCTGGACGGCAACCAGAAGATCCGTGGTTCAAATCCCGGCTATGGCATTGAATTTATCAGTCTGACTCTATCTTTCCATACTTAAGCCTAGTGTGAAAGAACAATTAATTACAAAGGCCTTATTTGTCAAATATAAGTTTCAAAGCCATAACATATTCACTCTCTCTTAAAGGATTTGACTCTTGCTTGAATATGTAGTAAAACCATTTCTATAAATTTCTCAGTTAACAGAAGTATAAAGAAGAATATATCTGTGTAAGAATAGATTTATTAGGGTAGTAGAAAAAGTCACGTGAGTGCAACAAATCAGATGTTTATTATTGTTTTAGTCTTAAGATGAATCTTTGGGCCTGGTGTTAAATATCTAAACCGGCACTTATCTTGCCGAGTAAGAAAGAAAAGTTTTCGTAATTATATTAGGATGTGCAATTTTTATATACGATTATTTTAAATTATTATGTTCACAGCCATTATATTATTTCTGTTACAATACATGTTTTGGAGATTTAATTTATTCTATTTATTTTTATATGCAGTGAATTTTGTGTATTTTCATTGTTTTCTGCATTAATTATTAATTATATACAAATACTCAATGGTATGGATAATTTAATGCCCTCATTTTGCCTTGAATGACTCTAGACATTGCGGCAAACCCGCATAACATAGTTAAATTAATTGGGTTCTAATTGGAGTTAAATTGGAGCTATGAGTTCTGTTAGCTTCAGGTGAATTGTTTTAGGAAATGGATTTTGGTGGTTGTTGTTGGCTACTCAGTCGTATTAATAATACTTGGTTTGTTGTAGAATTATTTGGTTTAATTCTTGAATCTCTGTTTGTTTATCGACTTGGATCAGTGACCACTTTTCCGACTTCGAGGTCTTCGCTTCTCTTCTTAATGCACATGAACACGTTCTTCCCGTCGTAGTATCTATCAACTTGCAAGTAAAGCTTTTCTTACTTCACCATTCAGTTCGAACCATATTCTAACCCCCTCTCTAACTTTATCACGTGACTAAACTAGCTCACCCTTCTCAAAAGTTACATTATTATTGGTTTCTCAGTTTATTCCGAATTTTCGCATTGGTTTTCAAAACTCACATTACTCACTGACGTTCCGCCCACCCTGAGTTGGGGAACGCCTACCCTGAGTTGTTTCTAACGGTATGCATCGTTACCAAATCAGCGAAGTAAATCTCTTTAGCGTTCATGCTCAATTGCATTTTGAAAGTCCTTTGTCCCAAGACATTCCTAGCTGAAAGAATACAATAGTCTTCAGACATTGAACTTTCACTAACACAAAGAAGGAAACGGCCTTTCTTTCCTGTCTCTGAGACGTGTACAGATTTTTACAAGAATATTTTCTCTTTCTTGCCCAGATGCTAGTATATATGTTATATAAAATGATATTCCTTTCTTATTCTTTAAGTCAACTGCTATTTTAATCATTCTAATTTCATATTATTATAACAATATTGTTATATTAGTTTAGAAAAGCATTTCTATTAATTTATCTTCTCTTTTAATTATATAACTTCGATTAATTCGCCGCCTCCTAATCGATGCCTGATACTGCGGTTACAACATTTACTTTATATGTATATTTGCAGCAACTACAACTACAACTGTGAAACTACAGCATTAATGTCTCGCGTTATCTGAAGAAATATGATTATATATGTTTAATGTTCAAATATCGAGGTGTACTATGCCTTCTAATTATGCTATTTTAACAGTGTAGGAGTACTGTTTTCATTTATTCTACCTATGGATAAGGGAGTAACTATTGGGCAGTTATAAAAACTTAGTTCATACAATAAAGATGGCTTGGAGTACATATTAAAAACATTTTTTGTAATAAAGATCAAATATATGCTACATATCCATCAGCTGGGTAGAAATATGTATAGTGTTTAACGTCCACTTTTACTACATACGGCACCGCAGGCGGTGACACTGGTGACACATGAGATGAAGGTGGAGCACTGGAGGAATGAGATGACGGGTGAAACCGGAGTTGTCGGAGAAAACCCGCCCCAGCTTCATGTTGCTCACCACAGATTTCACTTTGCGGTCGCCTGGGATCGAACTCGGGCCACCTTGATGAGAGCCAAGCGGTTTAACCACTCATCCATGGCGTGCACAGCTGGGTAGATATTAATATCAACAGATACGAGGTGCGTTCGAGTTATAACACCTCCTTTTTTCAGGACTGGAACCAGGTAGGAACTTCTGGTTTTCTTTAAAATACACATGGAGTATCTGTGAATGAGTCAGAGATGGCAGCAATGTACAGTGTATAGAACTCTAGTGGCAACGCTGAGAGTTAGGACTGTTTTTGATACTTAAAATGGCGACGTTTTCATAGCAAGAACAGCGTGTAATCATTCGTTTTCTCCACTTTCGTGGTGTAACCTGTTGAAATTCATCGTCAGTTGAGTGAGGCATGTGGTGATGGTACCATGGATGTGTCTAATGTGCATCCCTGGGCGCGACAGTTCAATGAAGGCAGAACATCGTGTGACCAAAAACCAAGAAAGTCACGAGCTTGCACCAGCCGGTCTGACGACATGACTCAGCAAGTGGAGAACGTTGTTTTAGAGGATCATCGATTGAGCATTTTCAGATCTTCATGCAGGATTGTGTGCACAGAAATGCCAATTTTGGAGGCGATGTCTGCAACTGTCTTGGTTTGTTGTTACACGATGTTCTGTCTTCATTGAACTGTCGCACTCAGGGTCGCACATTAGACACATCCATGGTACCATCACCACATGCGCCCGCCTTGGTAGCGTGGTGGTAGCGTGTCTGCCTCACGTTCAAGAGGTCCCGAGTTCGAATCTCGGTCAGGGTGAGTTACCTGGATAAGGTTTTTTCGGGGTTTTCCCTTAACGTCATTGACGAATGACTGGTGACTCTAAGCTCAATGGACCCCGGACTCATTTGAGCATCATTTCACCCAATTCATTCATCGTCCAATATGACTTAACGTTGGAGGACGTAAATTAAAAAAAAATCACCAATGCCTCACTCAACTGGCGATGAATTTCAATGGAGAAAACGAATGATTATACGCTGTTCTTGCAATGAAAACTTCGCCATTATAAGTATCACTCTTGTCGTTGCCACTAGACTTCTATGCACTGTACAGTGCTGCCATTTCTGTCACGCATTCACAAAGAGTCCACGTGTATTTAAAAAAACAAAAATTCCTGTCTGGTCCCATTCCTGAAAAAATAGGAGGCATTATATCTTAAACGTACCTCGTAATATGACCTCAATATAAGTTGGTAAAGAGCATTTTGAAATATTGTTCGTCTATGATTTGAAATAATGGAACCTCACCTGGGATGTGTACTGTTAAAGTCACCTCCATTTAAAAATAAAATTATAAGTTTATGAACAATTCCGCAGTAGGCATTGATTATTTTGAACGCTTATGCTACACGAAACGATCCATATCTTTATTTGTAGATTAAGTAAATTTAGATTAATTATTGCATTTATGTTAAAATTTCTTTATGTGGGCTTATCGTGCAGTGAGCAGGTTTTAATAACATTTAAGAAGTTTTGATATTTTTGCTAAAAATATGGCCCATTTCCACATATTATAATAATGACATTTCTTTACAAGGTTTCCACGTTTGTGCGACTAACACCATACTCCACCTAGACGTTATCATTTTTCCTTGTGATGGGGTTGAAATGACTTTATTTCTTCTTCTTCTTCTTCTTCTTCTTCTTCTTCTTCTTCTTCTTCTTCTTCTTCTTCTTCTTCTTCTTCTTCTTCTTCTTCTTCTTCTTCTTCTTCTTCTTCTTCTTCTTCTTCTTCTTCTTCTTCTTCTTCTTCTTCTTCTTCTTCTTCTTCTTCTTCTTCTTCTTCTTCTTCTTCTTCTTCTTCTTCTTCTTCTTCTTCTTCTTCTTCTTCTTCTTCTTCTTCTTCTTCTTCTTCTTCTTCTTCAGCGTATTACCTTTCTTATCGTGGGACACCAGGGATTTACAAATAAAATGTGTAGTGTTTAACGCCCGCTTTTACTACATACGACACCGCAAGCGATGACACTGATGATACATGAGATGAAGATGGAGCACCGGTGGAATGAGATGGCGGGGGAAAGCGGAGGTCCCGGAGAAAACCCGCCCCAGCGCCGTATTGTCCACCACAAATCTCACTTTGCTGTCGCCTGGGATCGAACACGGGCTGCTTTGGTGAGAGCCAAGTGGTCTAACCACTGAGCCACGGCGCGGCCAGGGATTTACAGGCGAATGCCTTTGGCCAGTACCTGTCGAGGAGCATGCAAACTTTGCATCATAGCACATTTTGGATGGGTAATGTCCAGTGTCTGGTACGGTGGTGAAGAAGGAAATGGAGTGTGGCGATGAAAGTGGTGATTGAAAAATTCGAATATCAGATTAATTATTCAGCGACCGAGAAAACCGTTACGAAACCGGTCACGTTGACAGTCCCCTGGGGGTTTAACCCCAAATATGAATCTCGCGTGCTTCTGCGGCGCCACTTTGAAAAATAGCAATGAATAAAAGAGCGATATGAAACCAAGATACTGTCAGAAATTTGTAGCCTTACTCAGTAAATTTTGCTTCGAGTTGTATAAAGAGATGGACTAGTTTAAGGGGTGATTAAAGGATCAGTCGGGTTAAAAAATGATATTTTCTATTTTTAGGGCTGTATTTTTATTTGACATTTTCTGTACAGTTTGAGATATAGCTTAGTGTTAGGAAGGCATTGCAAATATTTTTGATATATTTTTGAAAATTCTGTTGCATCGGACCCTCATTTTCATCATTTCATTAAAACAATCATAACTTTTAAACGAATTTGATTAAATATATTATATTTATCCCAGTTTATAGTGGAATTTACGCTACAGTGATGGTACCACTACTGTTATGTTGACTGATGCCTGTGCAAGGTAAAAGTACAGTCTGATTTTTAAAAGAAGATACGTGAAGACCATCATGCAAGGGACGTGAGGGGTAAGAAGCAAAGGTCGTTGCTATAGTAGCGTAAACAAAGGTTGCCGTATTGTTACACTAGTGAATCACATACTTCTCAGGTGAGTTATCGCTAGTTGTATGCGATTTTGCTTGAGTATTCAGTTGCGCTGTATATTGTTAGCCTACTTTGTTAAAACAACGAAAATACGTTTTTATGGAAGCAAGACGTGGTGGCGGTAGGATTAGAGGTGGACCGAGAAATCATGGGCCAAGGCAAAGATCAGCTTACGGTCGGGGTGTACATTGCATAGCCAAGCTAGAGAATCTGCCTGTTCTCTTAGAGAATTCTACCAACAGGAAGACGAGAGTTTACTCCTTATCAATGAACAGCTTATTCTGTTTATCGAAAAGCGACAGCCTAATGTCAGAAGGTATTTATTTATTTATTTACTTATTTATTTATTAATCTATTTATTTATGTGTTTATTTATTTATTTATCTATGCATTGATTTATTTATTCATTCATTTAATTATTTATTGAATGTGAACATTACAGGTTTCCCCAATTACAATGTTCACTATAAAGTTACAATATGAACAAAATGTATAAAAAACAACACAAAATTGCACGTAATGCTTGCAGTGAAAGAATTCCTATGGGTCAAAATTCCGGTATATCGGCGGCGTTGATATGACCATGTCAATTAACAAACTCGTTAATAATAGTATATTGTGATCCTAATGTGGCAAACACTTAATACGGAACGAGGAAACTTTGAAAAGACAAGCCGCTTGCACCGAATTTTTTCAGTTCTCGAGATTCCATTATGTGCTTACCACATGTGTGTTGCAAATTATTTTTTTGCACTATGTTTATTTATATCAATCTGAATTTTAGTAATTAAGATATTAAGTGAAATAATAATAAACATAATTGAAGATAAATGTTAGATTTTAGAACGTGCATCACCTATATGTGTTTTTATGGAGAAATAACGCACTGTGCGAGAATGTCAACTTAAAATGCATAGTAACAATAACGGTAAGTAGTAAATATCAGTTACATAGTGTAGAAATTATTTAAAAGAACTCACATGTGAAAACCCTACAACGCAGTGAATGTGTGAAAAACTTATTTCTGTTTTAAAGTAGGCCAATACAGATTAACTCTGTATGTTTTTGTTGAGGTTAGATAACTCGAACCCCTGTTTATGTTTCGAGTGTTGAGAGAATAAAGAAAGGGGATCTGCTGGGCAACATTGCAAGCACCCACGCGAAGAAACAGATGACTTTCACATATGTTCTTTTAAAAATCAGAGTGTAGTAAACTTTGGAATTTTAAAAGTGAGTAAAATTCATTTTCTGTTTGTTGCAAAGGAACGTTTTCTCAAAAACTATGATAGATAAATATCTCAAATTTTCAACAAGCATCAAGCACACTATAACAGAGTTGTGGATCTACTTTTGAGATGATCAGTGAAATGTTTGTTTAAAAATTACTGTTTTTATAGCATATTAAAGAAAAAATTTGGTTGTAGAAAAAATTCAAACATTTACAAAAATTAACGTTATATAAAAAACTAGATACCCATGCTTAAATGCATTGCCTGAAACAGCTGTACAAATTTCACATTGATATCTGTAGTAGTTCCAGAGAAAAGTGCACCTTTAGTTATCAGTTTTAACATTGGCGGGATATCTCCCCTTAAAGTAATAATCTCCCCTTAAAGTAATAACATTAGATACTTCACCCTGTAAAACAAGAAATGAGAAGTGTCTGAAACTGAAGACCATAACAGCCAGAACACTTTTCATGCTATGGTACCCTTCTGCAATAAATCCCATTTCTTCAGTCTTCTGTTTAGGAAGTGACAAATCCCTGATTAAATAATTAAGATCATCTTTACTTAGTACATGAGGTTTAGAAGATTCTAATTCACCTTCGTAAACATCGGCATCAGTACTACTTTCTGTCTCTTCTTGCTATTCATGAGACAGTTTATTTTCAGGGGAGAAAACATTTGGGGGGGGGGGGCAAGTGGTACAGGATTCTCCGAATCACGAGGTACTGGTTTCAGAGCAGAGTCACAGTCTGGGTATACAATTTTTTATTTGTTCTTTGTGGAGAACCCAGAAACTTTTGTCATGATAACATAGCAGTGTGAGATGTGGTCCTTTTGCTCACGCCAAATCATTGGCACAGCAAAAGGCATAGATATTTTTTCCCTGATAACCATTGTATAAGACCAGTGTAATATACTGTGCAACAAAAATAAGGTACCCAGACTTAGTCATCATCTCCTTTGGTGCATGCGAAGTATAATGCCTGTAAGTAGTATTCACTTGATTTATGTTCTTACGCTATGTGATGTAAATTTCTCACAGGTATAGCAGAAGTTGTCTGGATGGTTACAACAGTTTCTTTTATTCATCATATTAACTTCTGAAATGAAATGAACACTATCGTCAATAGAAGTAAACATTAACTTTCATAGGCGAAGCTCATATAGGTTATGTGAAGAAAATGTAAACACATAGTGATTCAGAGTATTTAAGTGAAAAAAAGATTAACAGAAAAGCCTTACAATTTATTTATGAATTTACTTACATTACTATGTTACATTAAATTAAATGAAAAATATTTTATTTTACTTCATTTTCTGTATTCCTTCACTAATAAAGCCACTTTAATGGAAATCAGCAATCTTTGGCGGGAAAATGAATACACTTACTTGGTGAGAAGCAGTTGAGATGTTAAAATAACTGACTAAATCAAGGAGTCCAAGACAACAATATGTTATAATTAATCTGAATATGCAGTGAGATAATGTAAATTGTAATTATTTAGATATTGCGACGTGGTAGAGTAAACAAGACCTCAGATCTGTAATCAGCACTTTCAAATTAGGTTTGGTTCACTTGTTTTGTTCCATTAGCAAAATCACTATAGATAGATTTAATAAAACAGTATTATCGTTGAAATATAAGTTCCTCACTGGCATTACATCAAATTTATTCTTGATATCATAGACAATTAGGCTATAAGCATTAAGAACGTTTGTATATGAAATAATTTTGACGTTAAATTTGATGAATACGATTGTTCAGTTTCTATACTTCTGTTTATTTTTAAATAATAGCATCCGGTAACTTCAATTATGCTTTCTTATTTTCCTATGTTTTAATCATTTTCACAAACAAAAGACAGAAACAGCCTAGTGCTACTATCTATATTCATTCCTAGTTGAAAAAGTTCAGTAGATGGTTGAGATGGCAGGCTGTGTGACTCCACTGGAATAGCAATTCCCTAAGTAAGAGGGAAATTGTGGATTTGTTGTAATGCGGATGACAGAAGAAAGTATTCGCTGCATAAGCTGTTCAAGAAGAGAAAGATGATTTGAAATTACAAAATCTTAGGATTATTTATCGTAATCACGTTATTCAAAAATAAAACAAAAACTGAATGATGAAGATACAGTTAAGAGAGAGAATTAAAGGCGCATTTGCACTAGAAATAGCAAAACGGTATTGCCAATTTAAAGAAGATAAATGATAGACATTCTATATCAACTGCCAGCAGGGTAGTAATGAACAAAATGAGAATGAAATGAAGCAGAGGCAAGAGTTTTTGTTTCTAGCGATATTTTCGCGAATTTTTCCTTTTTTCGAGAGTAATATATCTTTTTTAGCGATAAACGAGAAAATTTCTATTAGTTTTAGTCTGCATAGACAAATTTACATTTATTGAAAATCACATAAATATAACTTTAATTAAATATTCTTGTCTTCATAGCTTGAATATAGGAGTCGTGAAAGAAATGTTTACAATTTAACGAAAGCAAGATAAACTTTAACACTTAGCAAAGCCAATACAGTGTCATCAGCATGCGCACTGAAATAATAGCTAAGCGGTGCTACAATAAACTGACACCACAGCACCCGACTGGTCCGTGATACTGAGAACTCTTTGTCGAATGCTAATTGGAAATGTTATTTATTGGATAGCACACCGTGTAGAGCAAAAATCTCCTATTATGCTGACTAAAGGTACTGAGAAGGTACTGAAATTCTTGGAAGCTACTCTCAGACATTACGTTAACATAAAAATATTGTCCCTCAGACAATAGGATGTGTTCTGAAATGCCGGAAAGTTAAAAAATGAATACAAACAATACCTCACTGAAAACCACCCAGACTTAGAAGCTAACTGTTCCCACTGCCTGTACTGAGACGCTGGTCTAGCTGGTTAATTCAGTAGTTTACATTGCCAGCTATTTTGATGCAATTGTTGATTTCTTTTCTAAGAAAGAAAAGCTTTCAGTTCCTGAGCAAAATTTGTTAAATGATCATTTTTACGACGCAAATGCTGCAATATTGTAAATGTACAGCCAATATTTGTTTCTGAAAAATGCATATTGATAACAGATCCAATATTATAATTTCAATCTAAAGAAAACCTGTGGCTTATCTTGTTTTATCCCAAATTAACTCGCTGAGAACCAAAACTGAAATATTAAAGAGTGGTCAATTTGAAAACAGATAAGTGCACTTGTAGATCATATCATGGATCCCAGTGTAAAAAAAAAGCAGTAGAAGAGAATCTAAAAGTTTGCTACCGTATGACTTTGTCTAAATTAAACTCCATTATGACAAAAGAAACTGATGATGTAATAACCATAAAAGCTTTATATCATTTGTTTGAGCCTTCTAGGCTAGTTACTAAAGCAAGTGTAGGTGATATAAATCATGTAATGGCAGCATTTAAATAACTAAATGCACTTAAAAGCAGTGGTATTATTTATGATTCTGATTTGCTTCTTTGTTACAAAGAGATTTGGGACACTGTTAAACAGCAAAGCCATGATGGCAACGATAACAGATTAGATGTAGTAACAGAACTCTTAACATTAAAGGCAAGAGCTGATTCTGACGGCAATAAAATGTCTGTGATAAGTCCCTTCAATGTCTTTGGTTGCCGATGTCTAAACGCTGACAGTGTGAGATTTACTCTACATATAACTTAGTTGTGACAGACAACAAAACAAGTATGAAAGGCGAAAACATCACACTTGTTGCATGCTTCAGTTTGGCAATATGTGATGTGTTATATTTGATTTTATTCATGTTACCTACTGTCTGCTGATTTCAAATGAAATATTTTAATTTGGAAAAATGGTTTTTTAACAGTTGTGTTACTCTAGTTAACTGTTACTTTTCATTTCAGCCATGTCATTACTCATTAATTCTCCACGAAAATTTGCGCGAAACTAATGCGAATTTATTGTATAGTATTCACCACAAAACACCACCAATTAAAATTATTAATGCGAATTTTATAGATGGCTGTCAGCACAAAATCTTGCCCCTGGATCCTTAATATATAAGTACTATAAGGCATACGGTACTAGAAGGCACAGGAGGCGGAGCTCGAGAGGGCTCGCCTAGAGCACCTGTCCTATCAGAGGCGTGCACCATTGCCTTGTTCGGAACGCACAGCACGAGCGTGAGCAGCAGAGATTTCTCTTTTTCATGCGCCCAAAATTATCACTGTAAATTCGACATTCTAATGTACCTTGGTGTATGCGGCTAGAATTGCTGAGGCAGCCTGCACAAAGGCGACTCTTCTACGACGTATGATTCTTGAGTTATCGCTTCGAGAATAAACAATTTACTCCTGTGTTTATGCTTATGTGTGCAACTTTCAATCTTGCCTATGTGTTCTACTCCTTTTCATTACGGAGTTATGGAGTAAGACATTACAAAGTGTCGTTAGAAACTGCGTATATTTAGTTCACAAGTTAACTGACCACGGATGACTGCAGTCGCGAGCGAATCCTTTAGTTCTGTTCAAGACCAGTCCGTAACATAAATTGAGTGTTAGGTGTATTGTGTAACTGTAACAACAAGCAGAAAATTCACAAGTTTGAAGTGTAAACAATATCACTTTCAAAGCCTAGAACCAGTGGCGCAGGTACTCCTCTCTCAGGCCAGAAATA
>JAUKNK010000887.1:10000-15000 GCA_030765055.1 Mantis religiosa
GATAGATAGATAGATAGATAGATAGATAGATAGATAGATAGATAGATAGATAGATAGATAGATAGATAGATAGATAGATAGATAGATAGATAGATAGATAGATAGATAGATAGATAGATAGATAGATAGATAGATAGATAGATAGATAGATAGATAGATAGATAGATAGATAGATAGATAGATAGATAGATAGATAGATAGATAGATAGATAGATAGATAGATAGATAGATAGATAGATAGATAGATAGATAGATAGATAGATAGATAGATAGATAGATAGATAGATAGATAGATAGATAGATAGATAGATAGATAGATAGATAGATAGATAGATAGATAGATAGATAGATAGATAGATAGATAGATAGATAGATAGATAGATAGATAGATAGATAGATAGATAGATAGATAGATAGATAGATAGATAGATAGATAGATAGATAGATAGATAGATAGATAGATAGATAGATAGATAGATAGATAGATAGATAGATAGATAGATAGATAGATAGATAGATAGATAGATAGATAGATAGATAGATAGATAGATAGATAGATAGATAGATAGATAGATAGATAGATAGATAGATAGATAGATAGATAGATAGATAGATAGATAGATAGATAGATAGATAGATAGATAGATAGATAGATAGATAGATAGATAGATAGATAGATAGATAGATAGATAGATAGATAGATAGATAGATAGATAGATAGATAGATAGATAGATAGATAGATAGATAGATAGATAGATAGATAGATAGATAGATAGATAGATAGATAGATAGATAGATAGATAGATAGATAGATAGATAGATAGATAGATAGATAGATAGATAGATAGATAGATAGATAGATAAGGGAAATGGGACATTGCTAGAAAGGCGAGATACACATGGTATACTGGGATATAGCAAAAACGTTTTGAACCAACTTAAAAAAAAAACATTTACAATAAACCTGAGACAGGAATTGAGTCGTAACACTACTTTTACAACTGTCATTTGCCTTGGGAGTGTTCGTACAGAAACTTTTAATATAGTTGCAGGCAATTTTACCGAGCGGTATGGCTGAGGCGGTTTCTTCTGTGACACGCATTGGGGAGGCCCGGGATAGATTTCGCGGCCGACATACCTCTCCTTCGTCTTCTTCGGGTATTTTACTGGGTCGCTAGGGAATGCTGGGTAGATTAATTACATCCCCCGAATTTCCTGTCCCTGCATTTCATCTTCCTTATAATTTCATATCATCTCTAATCTGGTGGTCTCTTTCAGGGTACGAAGTGTCGGCGGGGGACTCGATAGTGCATGAAAGGGTGATAGGCTCTGAGGAAAACCACTTGCTCCTTCGGTAGGTTGCTTACCGTTCTTCGAACCTGCTGCTTGCACCATTTCGGGACCGGCTGTTGGCACCATTTCGGGACCAGTTGTCTGCACCATTTTTGAACCGGCTATGGGCACCATTTCGGGAACGGATGCCCGGACCATTTGCGACCGAGTGCTGAGCCCGTTTCCGTACCACAGTAGGGAGCACGTCCGTGATCACGGCCTGCCTCTGCCCAAGTAAAATGCAGGGACACTGCCCTATGCGCTATCGTGCCTCCTTGGGAATTCCGCCCTACTACTCCTCTCGCCTCATCCTTCCTCCCGGGAGTGCTCTACCTGGGGCATAGATACAATGGATCACTACTGGTGCCCGCGCCGAATCCCCTCCGTAGTAAATCCTAATCCCCCAGATGATTTTATAAACGTTCTCGAAACAACAGTTGGTTGTATCCTTCAGCGCACTGTTAGAGCGTCTTTGAGGTTAAGAGTAGCAGATAAATATACCCACAGATAATCATAGCTGTCCATAATCTGACAGTTAATAATTTTATATCCCAATTTTCTCAAAATTTGTGGGTGCAGTTGACTGCATCCCTGTAACTATTGTGTGGCCATCGGATGAAAATGTGAACGTTTCTTAAATTGGAAGGAAATTTCTCCATCTTACACGTATGTTGTCTGTGATTCTCAGCCGGTTTTGGATGTTTCACATGTTTCTTAGCTTTCTGATTTTTTAAAACTCCGCTGTGAATTCTTCTGAGTGAGTTTTAAGCTTCCTTCAGTATATTTCCTGTCGATCGATGGCTTAATACGTCCATTACGACTGACCACTCAAAAGTTTCTTCTAGCATCTGTGCATCGTATTTTCTGCTCCCTATATTCCTTACATCGATTTTTGTTATTTCTACCAAAAACATTTAACGCTGATGTTTATCCTCCTATTTCTGTCACCCTTAACCTTACCCAAGATTCCATCAGCCCAACCAAACAAACAAAACAATTCTCCGTGTGGAACGAGCTTATTTCTGCAGTACCTACTAAAATAGTGAATTTGTTTGAGGTCTCCAAAGTTTCTTGTGAGGTAAGTGCTCTTTTAATTATGTACCTTCGTGCAACGGAAATGTATAGCAAATGTTAATTCCGAAGTAATTTACTCCAACATGTTGCACGCTGCCCTATGGGTTTCTGAATTTGCAATGATGATATATCGTCAATGGTGTTCATTTATAGTTTATAGTATTGTTCGAAACAGTGGCGTCCGGTGACAATCAATTATATGGAAACATAAACGATGCACCCATAGTCCAGCTTGGATTGAACCAGTGTGTGATACAAGCGAAGCAGCACTGCGCGATCCGCTTCCCACGATTTCCCGCTAAGTATCTGCAAAATATTAAGAGAACGTTCACAACGTTGCTTACAACTGCCCTATATGCGACGACCAAGACAGAGTTCTATCGAAAATCAGTCCGAGGAATCTAGTTTCATTGGCAAATGGTAAAATATGGTAACCTAGTCGGAGGAAAGATGGTTACCGACTCTTGCGGCGCCAGCAGTTAACGCAGATTATCTTCTCAGTAGAGAACCTAAGGCCGTTCTTAGAGCTCCAGTTCTGAAGGTTGTCTAAACATTGCTGTAGACGACGCTCTAGGACGGGAGTACGCTGAGAAGTACAGCAGATGGCGAAATCATCCACGAACAAGTACGATGAAATCCTCGAGGAACACAATTAGAGATAGAATTAATCGCAATAGCAAACAGTGTAACACTTAGTATCGATCCTTGTGGGACCCCGTTCTCTTGGATAAAAAGGTTTGAAAAAACCTAGCCGACATTTACCCGGAACAAACTATCGTTCATGAACTCCCGAAGGAACACAGGTAGGCATCCCCGAACATTCTAGCTTTGCAGGGTGCGTAACAGACCTGCACGCCAACAGGTATCATAAGCTTTCTCGAGGTCGAAATATATACTGACGCTCTGACAATACTTCAGGCCGTTCATGATCTGTGCTGACTTCGACACCAGATGACTACAGTGAAACGGCGACGGCAGAAACCACACTGGATGTTCGTCAGTAGGTTGTGAGTTTCCAGCCACCAAAGCAACAGCCCATTGATAATGCGTTCCATCACCTTGCAGACGCAACTGGTGAGATAAATAGGACGGTAGCTGGAAGACAGATGGCGGTGCTTCCCAGCTTTCAAAATGGGTATGATGGTGGCCTCCCGCCACTTCTCAGGAAAACTGCCATCAGCCCAGATACGGATATAGACCTCGAGGAGGAACGCCTTCCCTTCGGGAGAGAGATGTTGTAAGAAGCGCACGTGGATACCGTCTGGTCCTGGTGCAGAAGCTCCCAAAGATAAAAGTACGTGCTCTAGCTCTCTCATAGGCAGTTGTAGCCTTCAAGGTTTCCAGAAAGAAAGCAGAAACCTTGAGATTCCACCTGATGCATAATTGAGAGGAACTCAGGTGCATAATGATCTGCGCTAGATGCGTGAGCGAAATAGTGCCAAGGGGGTTAGCCACGTCTAACGCATCCACAACGACGCCTGAAGGAGTTTTCAACCCAGCAATCGGAATGTGAGTCGATTTTCCGGTCACGCGCCTTAACCTATCACACACTACACAACAAGGTGTAGTGCGATTAAAAGACGTCAAATTAGCAGCCTATGATTTCTTTTTGCAATCCTTAATTACTTGCCGAGACCTGGCACACATCTTCTTGTAATGAATAGGGTGGTCCAGTGCAGGGTGGCATTGGAAAACCCTAAGGGTACGCCTATGAGCACGGATTGCATTCCGGCAGTCATCCGTCCTCCATGGCACAGGACGGCGACGGGGATTGAGAGACGAACGTGGAATAGGCCGTTCTGCTGCGGAAAGTATTCGCTCGCTAAGATGTTCTACGAGCTCGTTAACAGAGATGTGCTCATCATAACTAAAAACCGCCAACTGGGTGTAAAGGGCCCAGTTGGTGTGATCGAAACGCCAGGTAGGAAAGCGTGTGGAACACACGTTGTGTGCTAGGAGACTGATAAGACACGGGAAGTGATCACTGGAGTGCAGGTCAGAGATGACATTCCATTGGAGGGTCACTGCTAACTGCGGTGAGCATACTGCCAAATCCAGATGTGAAAAGTTGTTGAACGGATCGAAAGAAACGTAGGTTCTCCGGTGTTCAGGAGAATGAGGTTGTTGCTGTCCAGGAAGTCGGAGACTACTCTACCTCTTGCACAAGTTCGATTTGAGCCCCAGAGAGAGTGATGTGCATTGAGGGTCCCACCAACACAAAGGGGGTGTGTAACTGGACAACAGGATCTTGGAACGTGGTAAGTGATAGGTCATCTGAGTGTGGAATGTAGAGGTTGCAGATAACCAAGTCTATCGTTGGCAGTATACGCGCAGCAACTGACTGGATGTTAGTGCGTAAATGTATCACGTCCACATATACGTCATCTCTGAACATTACCATTGTCCCTCCGTTCGCCGGAATGCCCACTTCGGGAGCAAAAGCACGCTGGAGGGGAGTATACCGCCTTAGTGCAAATGAGTCCTGAGGATGTAGCTTAGTCTCCTACAAGCAAACTACTAGTGGGTCGTGCTTATTAAGCAGCAAATCAAGCTCTGGTCGATGGGCCCTAAGCCCACGTATGTTGAACTGGAA
>JAUKNK010000887.1:20000-30000 GCA_030765055.1 Mantis religiosa
AGAGAAAATTATAAAGTTCATCCCGCATTAAAGGCCACAAGTACCTGCGACCAAGACAGCACCAGAGATAATTTAGAACCAAGATAGCATATAGCGAAGGGAAAATTGGCCACAGTTACATTTCCTTTCTTTTTTCCCCTATTTTTCGCCTTTTATTCCGCCAGTGATTGCGTTTACATGTTCCAGAAGTAGATGCTATCTCAGGTAGATATTGACTGTAGTCCTAAATATTGCGTTTACATCTTGCAGAAAGGGTTGTGTGTCTCAGAAAGCCCTTAACTTGGCGTCTGAAGTATCGGTTTATATGTTATAGAAATGGTTGTTCGTATATCTCTGGAAGCAAAAACGGTGTATAACTAAGCAAGCCTTTGATATAAACTTACATCAGGCAGAAAGATCTGCGATTTTAAAAGTGATTATAAGTGCTGCAAGAAGAATAGAATATATTAGCCCATCCTAGGCTGTATGTCTTTTACAAACCAGGTTACTGCTTAGTTCAACTAGTACTTTTTATCGTTTTTATCGCTGTATACGAGTTTGAAACAGTTTTTTGAATTGTAGTATCAGTACCCATCTTAAGTCTTCGGAAGGCTGGCTGTTGCTATAGAAATTTTTCAGATCAGCGTAGTCGGTAGTGTGTAAGAAAGAGGTAGTGAAGATAGACCATTATGTATACAACTTTGAAACAGTTTGTTGAATTGTAGTATCAATACCCATCCCAAGACTTCGGAAGGCAGGTTGTTGCTATGGAAATTTTTCAGATCAGCGTAGTCGGTAGTGTGTAAGTAAGACTTAGTGAAGATAGACCATTATGTATACAACTTTGAAACAGTTTTTTGAATTGTAGTATCAATACCCATCCCAAGACTTCGGAAGGCTGGTTGTTGCTATGGAAATTTTTCAGATCAGCGTAGTCGGTAGTGTGTAAGAAAGAGCTAGTGAAGATAGACCATTATAAACCATTCCAACAGAGATATGTTCTTCCAGTAGCTGGAAGAGCACCCTTGGAATTGTCAGTATGGTAGGCACTGCGATCTTACGCAGACATCCACACAAACACGTCAGTAGATGATCCTTATGCTGCTATACTGACAACACTATGACCAAATGTGCTGACATAATTCCGCTTCAGTAAGGAATAATACCGTTTTAAGCTATTGTCCTACAGTCATTTGGGATATTTGGTAGTTTCAA
Source organism: Mantis religiosa (assembly GCA_030765055.1). Lineage (NCBI taxonomy): Eukaryota > Metazoa > Arthropoda > Insecta > Mantodea > Mantidae > Mantis > Mantis religiosa. The sequence continues at coordinate 21,195 of JAUKNK010000887.1, forward strand.
AATCCTCCATATTCTTGACCACGATATATTAGGATATGTTGACAGGATAGGCGGAATGAGGACTCTAATACCTCTTCATAAATGTGCGAAAAGCTTTCATATTCTCCCAAAATGGGATGTTGGATTTGGCAGAAATCACAGGAACAGAATTCGGGATATCTCTTAAGGCTTATGACCAAATAGTCGCATTTAGAACAACGCATTGCGTTCCTGGTTAACAGCAATAAGATCTAGTTCACTTTTTGAAGGATCTGGCTATAATTGAGCCCTCGTTATTGGATTCTATAACGCTTTCCATATCTAATTGAATCAGATGTGCAATTTTCTGTGCCATTACTTAAGTCATACCAAGAACATTCGGCAAAATGAACAGTATCACTATCAGATATTGCTCTTTTATCTTATCTCAATCTACTCTGGATGTATACTTAAATATTGTGTATATATTTATTTTGTTTCATATATTAATTATGTTTATAAGAGTAACTCATGCTGTTAAATGCTTGGCATCTAGACACCATGATCTTGATGGACTTGAAAATAACATTTAATCGCAGAAGGAAACCAGATGTTCTGGATATTGTTAATTAACAAAATGATCAATTTCACATTCAAGTCAGAAATGCTGAAACGAATACTCGAAGCATACACGGTACTTTAAGAATAAACAGCTTCTGAGTTGAAAGGTCAGAAGGAATGCTGTTACCAGTAATGACTTCTGTACCTGTACTGGGTCCGTCTTTTGAAACACATTCTCTGTATTTACAAACTTTTCTTAATACTCGGAGGAAATCCAATTTTGAACTGCTCCTTTGTCCACAGAGCAACGAAAAGTTTGTGAAACTTCTCTTAAAGGAAATAAACAAAGTTTAAAGAGGAGCTTGGTACAGCTGTGTGAACGAATATGTGATTGATGTTCAACTGTAAACCTTGTTTCTCTCGCTCAAGTTAGACATTTTACTTTTCTTTATCCCGTTCTTTGCTTCTTTATTTAGTCAGTACTTCCCTCACAGTGTATTATTACTATTTGTATTTCTCTCTTTATGATCTTAAGGCGATATTTTAAAATATTCGCGCTCATAAACTGATCGTTTCAAATTAATAATAATAATAATAATAATAATAATAATAATAATAATAATAATAATAATAATAATAATAATAATAATAATAATAATAATAATAATAATAATAATAATAATAATAATAATAATAATAATAATAATAATAATAATAATAATAATAATAATAATAATAATAATAATAATAATAATAATAATAATAATAATAATAATAATAATAATAATAATAATAATAATAATAATAATAATAATAATAATAATAATAATAATAATAATAATAATAATAATAATAATAATAATAATAATAATAATAATAATAATAATAATAATAATAATAATAATAATAATAATAATAATAATAATAATAATAATAATAATAATAATAATAATAATAATAATAATAATAATAATAATAATAATAATAATAATAATAATAATAATAATAATAATAATAATAATAATAATAATAATAATAATAATAATAATAATAATAATAATAATAATAATAATAATAATAATAATAATAATAATAATAATAATAATAATAATAATAATAATAATAATAATAATAATAATAATAATAATAATAATAACAATAATAACAATAACAATAATAATAATAACAATAATAATAATAATAATAATAATAATAATAATAATAATAATAATAATAATAATAATAATAATAATAATAATAATAATAATAATATTAATAATAATAATAATAATAATAATAATAATAATAATAATAATAATAATAATAATAATAATAATAATAATAATAATAATAATAATAATAATAATAATAATAATAATAATAATAATAATAATAATAATAATAATAATAATAATAATAATAATAATAATAATAATAATAATAATAATAATAATAATAATAATAATAATAATAATAATAATAATAATAATAATAATAATAATAATAATAATAATAATAATAATAATAATAATAATAATAATAATAATAATAATAATAATAATAATAATAATAATAATAATAATAATAATAATAATAATAATAATAATAATAATAATAATAATAATAATAATAATAATAATAATAATAATAATAATAATAATAATAATAATAATAATAATTTAACAATGATCTATCATAATTGACCAACTTTCATTTTTGTCATCTATTTAATTTCCTATACTTTTATTGCATAAAATATATGATGCGTCAAATTATTCGAGCTTTTACAGTCAACGTTTTGTTGTAAGTAGCTTAGTACGTACATTACCAAGGGATTCGAAATACATATTACTATATTTCTGCCGTATTGGGTACTAATCTCTACTACCAGTAGTAAGCAGAGAAAATATTGTACTCCACCCAAAAAGATCAATGTTATTTCACCAGAAATACGTTTTCTTAGGCCTCTGAACAGCAAAGAAGAAGTACTTTTGGAAAAGGCCCATATCTCTGCCTATGAACAGCTAACTCTATAATGAAACGTCCATTATTTACCAAACTTGGTTATAAGTTCATCTTTAAAAAATGAAGCACAAAACTTTTCAAGATAATGCTCCCACCTCCAAATATCCTTCGCACAGAAACATTTTAAGTCATACAGTTAAAATATTTCTAACGGTTTTGCTTAAAATGTATACATATATTTTTTAAAAATTAAGTTTATTTCTTTCTATAAATAGCCCCTGAAGTAATGTTCATTCTGAGCTGCCTTTGATTAACTGTTAAACCGAAGGAGATAGGACAAATTCTACTAAATAAAAGATATATAAAGCGAGCAACTTAGGCAAAATACATTTTTCTCGAATTAACCATTTCTGAGATATTCCTTGTTATAGGCTTCAGCTTACCAACATTATTATTGTGCTCAAAGAGAGAGCTGTTATTTTTTCTCTCCATAGTCGTACAAATAGAACCGAACTTCAACTCTATCACATAGCGATCAGCTCTTGAAATGATTTGAGTTGTCCTTAAAACTACATAACTTGAATGAGGAATTAATGGAGGTGTAGACTTGGTGCACTGCGACCTCTACAGAGATCTGTATATAGCTAACATCTCCCAGGAGAAAGGGATAAAGAGAGATAACCTCAGGAAGCTACAGGGTAGGAGTCATTCAGGTCACAGAGATGCTCGAAAGTCCCTAACAGTTTTTGAGAATTCTTCATTCCGGTTGCAGGACCCATCCGAATCCGTGCCGACAAGCGTAGTTAACCTCCCTGTGATGACAGCGTCCTCGCAACATCATCAAACACCGAGTGTATTTACAGAGTGCAAGCAAACGCGCCATCTATCCACACCTCTATACAGCACGAACCTGAAAGCAAATCGAAAGATGGTAAGAAAATGAATACTCTCGAATGCGAGTAGCACACGTTACTACGGCACCACTTCACCTCGGTTGCTTCGAGGGTACATGGTGTGGTGAAGAAAACTGACTGACTGACTTCTGATTCATGCTTAAGTGCACCGTGTTAAAATTCCCAGGGTGAATATCTAGCGATCGAGCAGGTCATTTAATGATTCCAACTCAGCCAGTCTATACTATAATTAGACTCTCAGAAGCGGAGTATCTGTCTAATCATAGTGAATGGAGTACCATATTTCACACACCACATTCTTAGAGTGGCACCCAGAATCATTGCATTCATTACGTGGTAACTCATGTTGTGCGTACCTTTCGTTAGTCATATAGGGAGAATAGAAACACGATCAAAAGTGATTCGATCCCAATGTAGATCCTTTTCTGACGTTTGTCCTGTCGTGTTTCAGTGCTGTTTTGTTTTAAAAGGCCGAAACATGGCCAACAATTGCAGGATAACATATGTGTAAAGCTCTGACTTTCTCAAAAACAAATACAACAACAAAACATAGATATAAAAGTAAATGTCGAAACTTAATTGTACAAATAACGTTAAACATTATTAAATATTTATGTTAAAAAATGTACTTATTAGTGGTCAATGCTGCCCCAGAATTTCTAATAATCCATTAAAATTTATTTTTAATTCCTTTTTTTCCATTTTTTTTCAAGGAGTAAATTCAAAAGCTGGTGCGAAAATACAGTGTGATAAATATTCGTATTAAAATATACAGAGAACACATACAAAACTTTTGCTAGATTTTTGTAAACAACTGTGAACATTATACAAAGATTTATCAGCAAAGAATTCTATAAACCTACGCGAAGCCATGACTAGCATTTAATTATTTTAATCGGCTATATTTATTGCAGAATAGTAGGAAAAATATAACGGAAAAAGAAGCTATAAAAAGGAGTTTATGCGAACTTATTGGGTGAAGAATGAATGAATTTCGAAAGGAAGATCATGTGGTGTGGATATTTCTCAATAAAGTTTCAGAATGAAATATATCTAGCATTCATAGACCACATACAATTATAGAATCGGATAGACAGAATGGCATAGGACAATTAATCTTCAAAATAATCTAACATCTATTGAAATATATCTCTTGCAGATAACATTGCTTATAAAGTATCTGACAGGTAACAAAGGTAGTTGTCTGCCCAGCACAAGAAGGCAAGGTAGTGGAATTTGTAACGTAATCACTTTTGCTGTCCGTGCGGTGTTAAAGCTAGCCTTCTAAGTATGACAACGATGCTACGTTCGTTGAAAATACGCAAGTGTTGTCACAAAACACACTCATGTATAATACCTATCACTACAGTTGCTTCAACGAGCATTAGATCTGGCAACATGGGTGATTCATGTGCACTCTCATACTCATTTCCTAGTAAACAGATCCACTAACAGTGCAGATAAACAGTTCAAACCCCTCTCCCCTTCATTCCTCTCTTGCCTTCTTGTGATGGGTAGACAGTATAAGTCAAGGTAAAGTAATTTCTTCATTGATCTTCATAATCTACTTTAGCCATAAAGCTAAACATTGGAAAGATTTTTACCATGGATATGTGACTTTGGCAAGATGGAAGTTCTTAGATATTATTTTCACTGAAGGAATAGTATTAATAGCAGGCAATGACGATGATTTACAATGATTTACAAACCACCTAAATAAACTAGTGCATTAGAATTATATGGAAAGTTTGTTAGACAAAATCAAATGTATATAAATTCGAAATGTATATAAATCTGTACCATTAGAAAAGACAGAAATTATGAAGTTGACATAAACGGCAAAATATCTAAGTTCATCAAATGTTGGGAATAATTAATATTTAATTTCAACCACGTTTAGTACTAAAGTAGAGAGTCTAAAACTGTCAAGGCCTTAGGAAGATCTGCCTCATACCATGGAATGAGGGATAAATAATCATATCCAAATATATAACTTAAATTTGTCCAACAAAAAAAATCAATATTAATTAAATATATTAAAGAAATTAAAAACAATAAATTTTGAATTAATCATCATCCATTATTTAAAAAACATAAAGGGGTTAAAAAAATTGGACACGCCAAAGAAATGAAACTAGTGCGCACTGCTGATTACAGTAAATGGAATATGAAGACCAGTGAGTTTGAGTTAAAGAACTGAGGTTCGACCTACTTCAAATATATACCTCAAAGGAACATCTAAAAAAACGACCTTATAAAATAGGCCAAGAGCCTATTCTTAACTCTGAATGCAGAACATTCCTTGGGAAAAGAGATCATGCGGCCGTCTATGAGGAGATGGAGGGAATATTTACTAGTGAGATCGTAACAGGCCTGATGGTCTAACGCTTAAATGAATGCAGAAGAAGAACCAGCTGGAAGATTATTATATACGAGCGACCAAAAAGTAGATGCAACGGTATTCATTTCTATACCTGTGTAAATTAGAGGAAAGCGTTTAAAAGTAACGACAACGTTGATAATGATTTAATAGTGATAGCACATAAATGCTAATGGATTTCAGTACTTGGGGTGTGTTATTGTATCGTATGTGATGAAGATACTAGACGAAAACTAAGTAAATGTGTTAAATCAGAACAAAACACTGAATGAAACCCAACAAAAAAGTACTGGTAAAATAATGGCAATTGAAGTTTGAATTTATTATTCAGAAACTTATGTACTGATAAACATATGTTTTGATTAGATTCGGATGGAATTTTAAGATACACCCAATGGTTTAATTTAAAAGATAACTAAGAAGCTTGATATTTTAAATAGGTAGAGTTTAGTCCAGCAGGAGTTAAAATACAGGATTATAGGAATTGCTGAAAACAGTATTTACAACACGTTAGAAATCTGGCTACTGAAGCAAACATATTAAAGACTGAAAGGAAGACTGTTGGAAGACAATCTAAACGTTAATCCGACCAGTAAAGCAGAAATAAGTCTCTGAAATAGACATAATGATAATCACGATAATTATCTCTTGGCTAGAAAGGGTTTCAGAAGCCTACTCCTTTGAAAGGGAAGAGGAGGAAACTACGCTTGAACGCTTTTAATAGAATCTCTGCACATTCTTGACTTAACCTAATTCTTTACACAGTTTAGTAGATCTATTAGCCATTTTTCACCTTCTTTTTACAGACTCTTTAGCAGAAAAGTTAAAGCATTGCTGGTTTTCCCTCTCTGTTTCGTTATATGCAAGTGACTTTTTTCCATTTGAAACTGATAGCCGAAAAGGACTTTTTGGTCAATTCTTTCTCTTTTTTGTATTCCCTTTTTTCCGTTCCTTGCTTTCTTCCCCGCTCTTGTATTAGCTTGCCACAAGAAAAGTCTTCTTTACCAGGTGATATATTTGGAGTAAAATTATGTCCTTCATTGAAAGAGGTTAGGCAAGATTACTGGCTGCGGTTTGCGTGATAAGAGTTGGGTCTCTAAAAGGACAAAAGAAGAGTTATTCCCCCTCTCTCATTTTGCGGGCTCTTCGCTTCACCTCATATCTTACCAGTCTCCACCTCTTTATCGCTGCAGACAGTTTAATCAGGCTGAAGAAAAATCTCCCTCTATCTTTGCAGATAAAAGCTACTTCTTTACTATAGAGACTCGCGTTCATTTTTTGCTTTCCTCTTCTCTAGTGGGCTGGGCTATTCTCCTAAATCCAACTTTCTGATATAACTGAAACGTGAATGTGCTCCCTATATTTGGTAACTAAATTTCAGATGAGCTACACTCATTAGGTTAACATGCGGCAGAGCTTTCAAGTCATAACTGGTTATCTCTCACAGTTAATGCAGCTGCAGTTACCCGTTATCAGTAATTACTTACTATATCCGAATAATTCAACACTTTCTACGTTTTGTAATTTGGTTCTTATTTGATCACTAAAGGCGAACAGATCCTGTATTTATTTACACAATATATAGCCAACAAAGTTGAACATTGTCCTTAGTAGAATTTTAATGACATATATTACAAACGCATCGTTAATGGAAGTTAATTTTCTCCACTCCATCTTTAATAGGAATGTATAAGTGTTTCCCATGGCCTTATCAAAATTTATGTTTTAACGAATGTTTTAAATATATGTTTAAAATCATTTCTTGGGGAAATGACCAGCATATTTTGTGCATTTCGTAAGGATTCCACAGACTGTTCATTTTATTTATTTCGTTTGTTTTAAAACTAAGAGAAGAAGAAGAAGAAGAAGAAGAAGAAGAAGAAGAAGAAGAAGAAGAAGAAGAAGAAGAAGAAGAAGAAGAAGAAGAAGAAGAAGAAGAAGAAGAAGAAGAAGAAGAAGAAGAAGAAGAAGAAGAAGAAGAAGAAGAAGAAGAAGAAGAAGAAGAAGAAGAAGAAGAAGAAGAAGAAGAAGAAGAAGAAGAAGAAGAAGAAGAAGAAGAAGAAGAAGAAGAAGAAGAAGAAGAAGAAGAAGAAGAAGAAGAAGAAGAAGAAGAAGAAGAAGAAGAAGAAGAAGAAGAAGAAGAAGAAGAAGAAGAAGAAGAAGAAGAAGAAGAAGAAGAAGAAGAAGAAGAAAGAAGAAGAAGAAGAAGAAGAAGAAGAAGAAGAAGAAGAAGAAGAAGAAGAAGAAGAAGAAGAAGAAGAAGAAGAAGAAGAAGAAGAAGAAGAAGAAGAAGAAGAAGAAGAAGAAGAAGAAGAAGAAGAAGAAGAAGAAGAAGAAGAAGAAGAAGAAGAAGAAGAAGAAGAAGAAGAAGAAGAAGAAGAAGAAGAAGAAGAAGAAGAAGAAGAAGAAGAAGAAGAAGAAGAAGAAGAAGAAGAAGAAGAAGAAGAAGAAGAAGAAGAAGAAGAAGAAGAAGAAGAATAGTGCGGTTATGGAAAAACCTAACCTTGCAGGGAAAAATTTCAATAGTGGCGGGGCTAAAATTTGAAGAGGTGTTGGTTCAGTAGAGTAAAAGTTGGGTCAAACTCATTAACGCGAATTTCGCATGGATTTAGAAGTGCTCATCAACAGTGACCAATCGGTGCTGGTGGAAATTGCACTTTCATGGAAGTGAAAGCCGCGTTTAAAATAGCATTTGCCATCCGCTATTAACTTACGAAAAAGTATAAAATGTATCATACGGCTCATAATTCCTGTTTCTCATACCCTTGTCCAGCTGACATGTATTCACTCTTTACCTTACTCTTTACCCTGATTGGCAATATGCCAATAAAAGTATAATGACAACTCAAGTCATCCTCAGAGGTAAATTTAAACAGAAGAATCCTACTCTCCATTTGTTGAAAACACTTTAATGTATTCCAGACACATTATAACTATTACTTAATACACCCGATTCACACCGTTATAAAAATTTAAATTTGTCAATTCTCTTTGAATATATTATATTATTAAACAAGTGATTGTTTTA
>JAUKNK010000887.1:37500-45000 GCA_030765055.1 Mantis religiosa
AAACTACCCAAAGAAAAACTTGAGAAAAGAAGAATGCAAAATATATAGCAGAACGCACCTGGAATTTATCAGTGTCTTGAAGCTGTTAAATCCAAATTTAATTTTACTTTGCATATATAAAATAGCATTTTTAAAGAGTCCTAATATTTCGAAGATATCTTATAGCTTTTACTCTAGAAGTATGAACGTTCTTCTTCTTCTACTTGGTTTAGACCATGCAGCTCGTTAAGACGAAGTCGTCACTGGAGTCCATCTTCTACGAGGTCGGCCAGCATCTGGTGCTCTCCTTGGATTATACAGTAAGGTTCTCCTGGGTATCTTTTCTTCACTCATCCTCATTAAGTGTTCTGTGCATTTCTTTTTGTTTGTTTTAATTTTATCTTCTAATTTACAGATGTTTATTTCTTCTCTTGTTTCCCTCATAAGGTAGTCGGATGAAATTATATTACCCGCAAGCAAAGCGAAGAAGTGTGAGAGTTCAAAGTTAAAAGTACCTATTATTTTGTTTTACTTAAAACCTTCTAAGGCATTTTACAGGCCGTTTGCCACATCTAAATTCAGGATATGCACACATACCATTCTCTTAGTGCAAAAACATATCAACCTTTTTAGGTTCATCAGCTACCTAGTTCTAGTGCATGCTTTATGTCTGAACACATGAGTCCACATTACCTGAAAACAGCTTCTCTGATCCAAAGCGTGTGTGCTCCTCAACAGGCATCTGCCCCCATAGGAAGGAAGAAAAAATAAAATGATTACTATCTTCGATTATTGAACCTTAATCATCAAGGCTTCTTCGGTATCACTGGAATCTATGCCAAACGTCCCTAGAGTATTCCCAGGAAACATTTATCTAAATCCTTGCTTTCTTTTCTCAGGTACTAGAACCCGCAGATAGATTGTCATCCTCCATTCATGCCTTAAAACAGATGGGGTGATGGGCACCTCTCCGTCACTTTTTTATATTGTTGGATTTCCTGGTTTTTGCGCTACCTTTTGGTTAACTTTGGATTATGCACATACCTGCTTGTAGGCTCTACGAAGGACAGTAATATTGTTAAATTCATAAAGTAATGAAACCTGGCACTGTCATGCAGGTTACTAATTCCTTGGGCTCGGCTAGGTAATGTATTTTCGACACCCTTGTCGTAAAGAATTACCACAGACCGTATTTTGAAACTACATACAGTTATGTTGCCCAGTATATGTAGTACTTCTACTACACAGCGTTACAAAACCTATTTCCACAAACCTGATGAAAGTTTAATTTAAACTAATTAAAATAAGTTGTATTTGACACCAAATTAGCCCGACTCGGTAGCGTGGTGGTAGCATGTCTGCCTCACGTTCAAGAGATCCCGAGTTCGAATCTCGGTCAGGGTGAGTTACCTGGATAAGGTTTTTCTTGGGTTTTCCCTTATCCTTAAAAGACGAATGTCGGGTAACTCTAAGCTCTATAGACTCTGGGCTCATTTGTGCACCATTTCACCTATTCCGTTCATAGCCCGATATGACTTAACGTTGGAGGATGTAAATTACAGAAAAGGAAAATAAGGAAAGGCACTAAATTTCACCACTTTTGAGATATGACACAGCTATGTAATAAAGATATGGTACTATTTGTGTGCGATTTTGGAATAGTAATACGTTTGTATATTAGGAAGTCGAAAAAATAAAACAAAGCCTAACTTTATCTGATTTTTATCTATGTGTTGATACATAAATTATGCGTCAGTTATGTTAATTTTTAGGGGTTGTAGGTTTGACAATAAATGATGAGTATATTTTGGCTCGGGGTAAGATGACATTAAATACGATAATTAGGACGGCTGGTTTTCAGGAAAATTTGTAGAAGTAGTTCAGAAGATTACGTGAGTGAAAGGGGTATGTTACCAGTTACCATAACTGAAGAAATCATAGAAAACAGTTCAAAAGGAGGGCATCTCCATTCCTTAAAGGTATGGCAAACCATATCTGTGTATGTTTCTATCCATGTACCATTCATCATGGAAAAAATTGTCTTCAGTTTTAGTACGACTGCAATATGCATTTTGTTGACTGACACATCACTCAGCTATTGTTCAATTATTACTCACTGACAACGACATCACGCACTCTTTGTCTAAGTTATCTGAAGTTATAGAGAGAAAGGAAAAAAAAACAAAGAAAGAACGAACGAAAATAACACAGGGGAAAGAAGTTCAAATCAAAAGAGAAAGAAAGAACGAGAGGAAGGAAGGCAGGAATAGTGGGAGAGAGGGAGGGTGGACGGGAGGGAGGGGGAAGGATGGAGGGAGGGGGAAGGTGGGAGGGAGGGAGGAAGGCAGGAAGGATTGAAGACCATAACCCATAAGCTCCTTTCATTGAGGATAAAAGGGAATGTTTAGGAAATGATTAAGGCCAAAAGAATAAACTGTATAGTGTACCTACTCACCTATTTTTAACGCTCTTTAATGCTTACACTAAATTCGAAGGAATAAATAACAAAATAAGAATTTTATACAACATTCAAAGTATTTATTTTATTCAATTAATTCTATGAAACGTGCAACAGCTTTAATGAAGATATTTAGAAAATGCTTTGGAAACCAAATTGAAAAAAGGGTGTCTTAAATTTTTCTCTTTTGCATATCTAAAATACTTAAGTACGATGCTGTTATTACTTACTCTACTTCGTATAGCATATTGATAAATTAGTTTATTCAAACCAAAAATTCGGTATCGATATTCGAATACATGTTTTGAGACTTTCTGGATCTAAAAAAGGATATATTTCTTAAAAGGTGTGTGCGTTTGTGTTTAAACAGTATAATTCAAAAATAAAAATGCTGCGTCATACTTGGTATACCTAATTATATGTTCAGTATTATTCAAGGACGCGACAGAACGACTTTTAAAAATAGCTCCAACGATGTTGATTAAAATACTATATATTTAACATACAGGTGTGTTTGACAAATGAAATGTTTAAGTTTCTGGAAATGTCCTCAGAAGTCGTCTGCGTTCTGAAGATCTAAGAAATATATGAAATCTTACTGCACAAAAAATGTAGATCTCGACAAAACACACACTTTATATCACTTTTTTCTGTGGAGTCCATTATTTTCGATATATTCATATTTTTGTTTAAATTTTGTAATACTTAATACTTTTCTAAAGTGATAAATCTTTATTCGCTTTTGTATATCCTAGACATGCAAAAAGAATGGAAGTTTGAAAGCCATCACATAACCAACGGCTGTTAAAGGATTAAACTATCGTTTAAGCTTACTGCATTCTTCTCTTCTTATTATACTTAAAAATTTTAAGTAATGAAACCATTCCCACAGGTGACTATGTCAATTAATATGAAGTAGAAGGCAAGTGTTATTAAGAATATTTTGTACAAGGATGAGTGGATAAAGTCATGTGAGTGAACACAAGAGATTCTTTTAAAATTCCTTCTTGAATCTAATAGAACCTAAGAATGTGGCATTTCGTTATCGAATGTTTGTGTTGCATGATCTACCTTAGGTAGGTAACAGAGAAAATAAGCAGCGAGGACGCTAAAAATGTACTCCTTTGTAAAATATCTGTTCATTTTCTATGAAAACTGTTTACTCATTTCTACACACTACAATTTCTTCTTTACGTTTTTCTTCCCGTAGTGTTGCCGAAGTTCTCATCGACTTAGACGAACGATTAAAGGTAAGTTTCCGGCACATATGTTGGGGTCTCATTTCCTGTCCGGCTCCGTGATCCGACAGATGTGAACTTACCGCTGATTGGTTCACTTCCTCTGAGCGGCGCTTGCTGCTGCAGATTGGATTAACCGCGGCTGAGCGCACAGCTCTCTTTACTCGCCAAAGAAACGGACATCGGCAGCGTGCCAATAAATTTTCAGTCCACAAAACACTTCGCTTGTTGCACACCCGAATAGGCACATAAACCACGCTGAGTCTCTAGAACGCATGGATCTCTTGTTTCGAACAAACTTTTGGATTCTGCTTTCAGAAACATTTACAACACAATCCAGCTGCCTAAATAATGACTAGCAACTTTTGCCTTCTGAGGGAATTGTTATGAACAACGAAAATATAATCTGTCTCAAAACTAGAATCATCCTCTTCCAAACATGTGGGAGGGAAGAAAGAGAGAGATATACATTCTTTAACGCTCGTAGACTGCTGATTACTGGAATAAAGTTTATGGGTGTTTACAGTGGTGGTACCCGACGGGAAAAGGATGAATGTATATTTTATATGTCAGTGGATATGTGTATCTATGTCTGTGTATCAGAGTTTGGGACTGAGATCTAAGTCCAAAAATAAAAGACCAGAAATCAAAATTTGGAATTTTAAGCTCAGCATCTTTTATGGATGAGAAGGGAAAGAACTTCCTAATTGAGAAAACTATAGGTGTTTCCTTAAGAGTTTACACACACACATACACACACACATATATATATATATATGTATATATGATCAGCGTCACTGAAAATCAAGAGGAACCGAGAGAAATTCAGTATGCCAATGCCGTGCGTTTAGATGAAATTTTCCCGGTGTACTTTGCAACTGTCTTAACGCACGAAGGGATATCTGCTTACACGATAGACGGGCAAGTTCGGTCACCTGGTGTAATTCAGTTGGGGGTGAGTAACCCAATAGCTAAATGCAAGATGAATTCAAAATTTGGTATTTCGTTAGTCACAGATGATGTTTCATTATATTATCTTTTCTCAAAAAAGACTCTTCCCGATTTTAATTTTATATCATTTTTCAACACATCTCCATAACAATTAGAATGTTTTTCTTCTATTTTCGAGAGTTGGTCTGTAAAATCCTTCTGTCATACTTTTGTGTGCCATTAACAATTCTCACATATTAGTTTGTCAGGTTGTAATTAATTTGGAACTTCAGTTAGTATAATTTTTTAAGTGCTAAGGTTCCTCTTTTTCGTGGTCATGCAAACTGTGTAATTTCAAAGCTGACACTTACTATGCAATGTTTAAACTTTCGATTATCACTTCCGGTATATATTTTATAGTAACAAAGGAAGGTGTAGTTGCTAGTGTGGATGATAGTGGGTCTGTCTCGCGTACGAGAGTTCCTGACTTCGAATCTCGGTTAGGGTGAGTTACCTGGATAAGGTTTTTGCCGAGGTTTTCCCTTGCCCTGAAAAACGAAAGTCTTAAGCTCAGAGGGCCCTGGTCTCATTTTAGCATCATTTCACTCATTTCATACATCGTCGAATAGTACTTAATATTGGAGGACGTAATTAAAAAAAATGAAGTATCATGAAATGATTTCTACAAATTGTTATCTCTTTTATCAAGAAGCATGTGTATAAATAAGTGTCTGTAAGAATAGCTTATAGAGGAATATAAGGTTATGTATGTAAACGAATACAAACAGATTTTTCTCCCACATCCTACGCCATTCTATTGTTTTACCTAAAAGTTATTTTCCTTTTCTTCACGTCAGAAGCCATCACTGGCTCACATGTACCATTATTGTATGTATTTAAAAAGTCTCAGAGATATCTCTATTAAAATATATGCTCTATGTCAACATCCATAATTATGCAAAATAACAGAAAATGCTGCCATCGTTCTGAAAATATGTCAGAAAACAGGCTACAATCGCCAGTTATATGATACTATACAAAATGAAAGACATTTGGAGTAACCGGGGAAAGGTTGGGCACAGGAGCAAACTGCAGAGTCCAACTCCTGATGACGAAAAAGGAGAACCAGAAGACGAACAAGAAGAACAAGAACAAGAAAGATTAACATTGCAAACTTACGCCGCCTATCAGTCAGAAGAAGGAAATACTACATTAAGTGTGTGCAATTCCTTTGGGATAAGAGTTTCTGCAGTTGAGCATCTCTAAAGCTAGATGCCGTATAGTCAAATCTCTGTTGCCCCAAGTTAACGAAAGTACGTTAACTTCCTTCTTTGCTGTGAATCTTGCCCCTTGAGTGAATCCCGTAACTGCAGGCAGCTTCTCCAACATTGTAGTGAAGCTGTGTAGCATACGCAAGAGGAAACAGGCGTTACGTTGTGTGCATGTTTCTTGGAGGTTTTATCGACAGAAATGCTACTCATAGTTCTAGTACTAAAATATGCGTTTCTTTATGCATCGTTCAGATTACTGAGTTCCAGTATATTAATCAGTTTCTTGCGTGTTACTTCTAAAGAAGTAATACATTTAGAGGTGGTTGCAAGTAAGCAAGACTGTTTTTTAAACTACATATTTACCACATTTTTAGTTGATCTTTCTTAAAGTTTAATAAATTTTGATACGATTACATGTGTTGAATGCTAGATAAATTGCAAAATAGAAATGGACGTAAGGTGTGGCTAGGTGTGGCTGGTCTATCACAGATTAGGCAGTGAGGTAAGTGCGACGTTGTACAATTAAACATACGGACCGCCACGCTTTGCTGAATCTTACGGTTAATTTCTTTGCGCGCTCAAAACATACTAAATACAGAATTGTTTTGCTTTTCTTCATGTCACAGAGCTATTTCTTCTGAGAGTAACTATCCAAACCCCATGTTTGTAAAACATCTGCTTTCGGAGATGTGGAAAGATAAGACGCTTGACCATAAAGAAAAGATTCAATAACGGTCTGTGAAGAAAAATCGGCACATGCTGATACATTTTGTAAGTTGCATGCAGTAAAGTGGTGATCTTTTAAGAGTGCGAACTTGCTTTTCAAAGTTAATAAGTATTTCGCCTAGAAAGCCTAGTACTAATGTGTCTTGTATTTATTTATTTATTTATTTATTTATTTATTTATTTATTTATTTATTTATTTATTTATTTATTTATTTATTTATTTATTTATTTATTTATTTATTTATTTATTTATTTATTTATTTATTTATTTATTTATTTATTTATTTATTTATTTATTTATTTATTTATTTATTTATTTATTTATTTATTTATTTATTTATTTATTTATTTATTTATTTATTTATTTATTTATTTATTTATTTATTTATTTATTTATTTATTTATTTATTTATTTATTTATTTATTTTTAATTTACGTCCTCTAACATTAAGTCATATCGGACGATGAATGGAATGGGTGAAATGATGATCAAATAAGCCCAGGGTCCATAGAGCTTAGAGTTACCAAAACTTTATCTTTCAGGATAAGGGAAACCCCTGGAGAAAAGCTTATCCAGGTAACTCAACCTGACCGAGATTCGAACTCGGCACCTCTTGGACGCAAGGCAGAGTTGCTACCATCTACGCTACCGAGTGTCTAGTAGTAACTGCGAAAAACTCGTAAGATTTTACATAGGCAAGCTCGAAATATTATATTCCACGAGTATTCGTCTCTTGAAACAGCTATCAAACAATTTTACAAAAATACAAATTTCGGTCAGTGTCGAGAACTAATGGCGCGATGAACATTGTTAAAGAATCCAAGTAGTTCACTAAATTAGAAGCTCTCATATTTAGTTCTTCTGGAGCACATTGAGCAGTGAAAAGACGTGTACCAA
>JAUKNK010000887.1:50000-58685 GCA_030765055.1 Mantis religiosa
CGATTCAGTTAGACGTATTTATTACAGAGTTCTTAACTGATCTTTTATTAGAGTATGTGTCATTCGTTCATTGTGCTGCATTAGGTTATGTTTATTGAAATGTATCTACCTTTCTAAATATGACTAGCGTGCTGAACCAGAAAAGGTAATTTGAATTTAATTCTTTTTAGTTGAGTCTATAAATAAATCCATCTAAAATCTAAACTTACTATTAACTTTTTGCAAAATTTCTGTAGCCCGATTTATAGTAGCATTTGTCTATTGTTGCAGTTTTACCAAAAGTATATAGTAAAAGTTTACAGCATTACATACCAGTTACATATTTGTAATACTCACAGTGCAGTGCCAATACGAACAATTAAATACCAAGTAATGGTGTCTTTGAGGATTTTTTCTCTTACCTTAGGAGTAGTTAACTGAAAACCATTAGAAAGAAAGCTCATGCGCTGTCCTCAGTATTTTGTGGAATTTTAGAACATGAACAGTAGCAGGAATATCTTGGGTTTAAATTAAATAATTTAATTTACGAATATTGTTGCTTGCACACTGCAACTCTATTCAATACAACCTTTAGTATTCTACGTTTGTTAATATAACCTAAATTAATTAACCCTTTATTGCTTAATTTAATTTCCTTTCTGGTACCTGTAATTTGTCCGGTAATATACTATTACTGAGATGAAGATGCAGATGAAGATGGAGCACCGGTGGAATAAGATGGCGGAACAAAACGGGACATCCCGGAGAAAACCCCACCCAGCGCCATGTTGCTCACCACTAATGTCACTTTACGGTCGCCTGGGAGCGAACCCGGAACGCCTTGGTGATAGCCAAACGGTCTGACCGCTCAGCCACGGCACGACATAGGGAGTAAAAGGTGAAATCATCATCATCATCATCATCATCATCATCATCATCATCATCATCTTCAAGGATTGGGCCCTGTGACCCGTTTCGTTCTCTTCAAGAGACTGGTAATCCTTACAGCGTAGAGCTGGGCGTCCCACATCTCTCTTTCCCTTCGGCATATAATCTAAAACTCTTCTTGGAAGTCGTTCCGCGTCCATTCTTAAAATATGATTTTTCCATTCATTTTTGTTCTTAATTATTTTACTGTTTAAATTAAAAATCCCAAGCTCTTCTCTTATTTTTTCATTTCTTACGTGGTCTTTTCTTTTATAACCTGCCACGCTTCTCAAAAATCTCATTTCTGCCGATTCCAACTGTTTGCGTTGGTTCTTTGCCAGTGTCCATATTTCGGAACCACATGTTAACGTTGAGACTGCCATTATCTTAAAAAATTTCATCTGTATTTCCTTTCGTGTTTTCCTGTTCAGCGTTCTTATTATAGTTGCACACATTTGATTGAATCTGTTTAATTTCACCTGCATATCCCTGTTGTTATTTGCTACTGCTACAGTGTAGCCCAGATAGTTAAAACTGTTCTATTATTTTATTGTTTATAACTATTTTTGCTCTTATATTGTTCTTTCCTCTAAAAGCCATTACTTTATTTCTGTGTTCTGAAATTGAAAAATTATGTTTCCGCTATGTTATTTAAACTATATACTGCTCTTTGCATGTCATCTTCTGAGTGGGATATTATCACTTGATCATCAGCAAATAATACTGTATTTAAAATTATATTTCCATTCAGTACATTTTGTTTTATACTTTGCTGCCATTCTTGTACCATATTATCAATATAGGTATTAAAGAGTATAAGCGATAGAGGACATCCTTGTGGTACTCCTTTATTTATGTCCACTGCTTCTGTTTTCCTTCCATTCTTTATTGTTTCTATTGTAGTGTTTTATACATACCTTGTACATTCTCTATTAAATGTGCTGGTATTCCACAATGTTCCATCGCTATCCAAAGTTTATCCCTTAAAACCGAATCGAAGGCTTTAACATAGTCAACAAAAAGCATAATGTGTCAACGTTACATTCTTTGTGTTTTTCAATTAGCTGTTGAATTATAAATATACTATCCGTGCATTATCTTCCTTTTCTAAATCCGTTTTGGGCCTTATGAAACCGTGCTTCCTCTATTGTACTTATTCTTCTTGCTACTATTTTAGCATATAGTTTATACACTAAGCACAGCAGATTAATTCCTCTGTAGTTGTCACATTTTTCTCTATCACCTTTCTTAAAAAGTGGTATCACCAACGCTGTATTCCATTCTTCAGAGATATGCCCATACCTCCAACAAAGATTAGAAAGATCAAACAATCTGCTATGTAAACACACATGTGCATATTTTATGAGTTCCAAATTTAATTGATCACATCTAGCAGCTTTCTTATTTCTACTAAACTGCATTATGCTGTTAAATTCTTCGTGTGTTATTGGATCTATACTTTCATCCGTGGTGAAAATTTTACTTCCTGTTCTTTGTTCTCTAAATTCCACAATTCTTGGAAATATGATAACCAGTTTTATTATGATATAGGATTTAACCAGAGTATATCTTTTTCAGTTTTATTCAGTTCTCTTAATATTTTATACGCCCTATCTTGTCTGCCATGTACATTATGCTCAATATTATATATACATATATATATATATATATATATATATATATATATTTCCCAGCATTCTCTGTTTATGCTCCTGGTTTCTCTTTTCACTACTGCTCTGATTCGTTTGTATTCTGTAACATCCTCGTCTGTTTTGCTCTGAAACTACTTTATGTATGCTGCTTTTTTGTCTTTCAGAAATTTCGCTATATCTTCATTCCAGGTTCTTAAACCTCTTTTGTTATATCTTTTCTTTCTTCTGCCAAGTACTTCATTTGCTGCTTGTATTACTACTTCATTAATTTCTCTCCATTCTGTGTTTAAGGGTCTGTGATGTAAATATTGCTCTACTCTTCTCTTATATAGGTTCCTAATGCCTTCTTCCTGTAGTAAGTGGACGTTAAAGCGGACGTTAAAAGTTTCTTGTTTTTCTTGCTTCTTAGGTAAAACTTCCTTCCATCTTCTGGGTATTATTATTTTTGAAATCAGTAACAAATAATCAGAGTGCATATCAGCGCCTCTGTAAACTCTAGTATCTCTCACCAGTGAGACTGCCTTTTTATTTACCATAATGTAATCTATAATGGATTTGAAATTTCTGGCTGCCCAGGTATATTTATGAATTTCCTTATGTTTGTAAAATGTATTAGTAATTCTTAGTTCGTTGTATGTAACGAATTCAATTAACTGCTTCCCATTATAGTTCAGTACACTCTCTCCATGTGGTCCCATTACAGCATCTATTTATTTGTTTCCAATCATGGCATTCATGTCTCCTGCTATGCATATATAGTCATTTTTATTCAACTTTTGCAAGGTATCTTGTAAGGCTCTATAAAACTCATTAGTAATATATAAAAATCTTATAAGTAAATTAATACTATTGAAATTTATGCTACTTGGGAGGCATTGCGGCAGCTTTACGATGAGTTAAGCAGTTCCTTGTTCTTAATTTTCTACCTCCCTCCTTCATTTTATTAATAACTTTGCTTCTTCTTCACAACCATAACTAAAATAATATCAATGGTTAGATTCCACCTAGCTGCATACCCAGGTTGGCTCAGAAAGGAGCCCTTAATGGTTTGAAAATCTCTCATCGGATTTCAGCATTAACTCTTTATTGATCAGAGATATTAGCATTATTCATTATTTTGATGCAGTGCATTAGATGGTAGGACTTTATATTTCTCCATTCTTATTGGTTGTGTAAACCAATCTCTAATGTCGCTTTGAATTACGGAAATATTATTCGCAAAGCGAATGAAACATCAAATGCTCATGACAACTACCGAATAATTCCTTTGTTTGCGACTATCGAACAATTCGATAGTTTTCATTCGGATTCCCACAATACTTGGAACTCTAATAATTGTCATGGACTTTAGAAAAATTAATATATATTAGGCTTTAGAAAATTTTATAATAGAAACATTTTTTGTAGGTACTTAGTTAAGTGTACCCGGAAAAAATGAACCGGATACGGATATTATAGGAGAAAATTAAGGAAATACAACGAATTTTCTCAAGCGTTAATTTTACAAATATGGTTTAAATTAATAGATAGAAGCCTTCCAATTCGTTTTTAAACACGTTTATAAACATATTGAATGAGATCATAAAGCAATGTCAAAGTATGATATAACAATCGGGCTTTTATCTTGTTAATTACGATTTGGATGTTAATTAGCAGAGCTTTCAATAACACGCGAAATAAATAAAAATGTGATCAATCTACCGTATTAGTTACATTATGTAATTGATGAAGCAGAATCGTTGAATAGGACAGCCCTCGACCAAAAGCTATTTCATTCGCCGTCGAAAGGACGTATAGCGAAAAAATCCATTGGATGGATAGTGTGGCAGGTGAAGCCGAGGAGGACAGACTGTGCGCCGTATTTCACTAGTGACGGGCAGAATGTGAAGGGCTCACATTTAATTACCAGATCGTGACGAACTTTGTAATGACACTTATCATCAGACTGGACCGTCCTGCTCCATTAATAATTCCCGGCACGTCACACATACCGTCCTCTGCCCTACCCCCCACCTTTATGTTGTACAGAAACTCATGTTCTGTTTTATTTCTAAGTAATTTAGAAGTAGGGATGTGTTTCCTGCCTTGTTTAGGTGTAACATGCTAGCTTTTGTTCTCTAAGGTCGCGAGTTCAAACCCGGTGGAGGGCGAGGGATTTTTTCAGCCGTAAAAGCATGGACTACTTTAGTGGGGAAGTAAAGCCAGTATTCCCATGTCGTAAGATAATGGCACGTAAAAGAATCTAAAGCCTAAGACTTCTGAGCAAAATTAACCGATTTTTCAACTCCATTAGTGAATGGGACACTGAAAATTAGGCACTAAAAGGGCGTCCAAAAATGAAAACGCTGATCGTGCATAAATAAATAATCACACAAACTAATGGAAAATAATGAATATGTAGTAATAAGGCTACTGGAAACATATTTATTATGCGTTAAGGTAATCTGTTACTTTGGATTGTAATCAATTTATAAATTAATCTTGGCGTTCAAAAAGAATTGCGGTGACGTTTTTATGAATATTTAATGATTAGCCTCTTTTTTCCATACCTGTTTATTCCTTATTTAATTTCTTTCTCTCCTGTTTACCGATATTATAGTCCAATTTATGATTAGACTGACATTTTCACAGCAGCAAAGTGAAACCAGCTCTTGTCACGTGTTTTACTCCAAGTGGGTATGATACTTTGATGTCTCTATCTGGCAGAATTTTTCAATAGCTGCTTTATAATTCGTTTCCATACCATTTTCATCCAATAACTCTCGATTGATATTTAACTTTAGCCAATCTTTTATATCAGAATGTCTTCTCCACGTGAAGCAAATCGAGCGACAGGACCTGGTTCCGCTTTACTGCTGTGAACACCTTTGTTGCCCTGTCAGTATAGTTATGAAACGTAAGTTAAGTAAGTAAAGGAAATGTTACATCCCAAACAAAGTAGTTACAAAGGTTTCTACTAGTATGCACGTTTTCAGAATCCTTAAATAACAAGACAGCCTTTTTATGAATAATTTCTCGTTTGCATGTAATGTAGTATTAACTCTTGTTAATATATTGTAACAATTATTAATGTTATCAAAAATAGGTAGTTTCCGTATCGCAGTGGTAGATTCCGGCGTAGTGGACCCGGGTTAAATCTCCGATAGCGGCGTGTAATTTTGTTCGCTAGTAGGCCTGATCTGGGTACACTCGGCCTCGTGATCAATAGCTCAATAGCTATCCTGATGGAAACGTGACGTCCGTAACAGCCAAGTAGTCGCCTTACGTTAAAGGGAGTCGACGTACTGACTCCTGCTACCCCTATCCTGCACTTCTCCGTCAACTTGGCTGAGGTTGGAGAATGTAGCGATTGAAAAGGGTACCGTCTGTATAGGAAAAGTGCTCTAGGAATAATCATTAGTATCAGGAAATAACGTTTAAAATATATGTACACGTACACACGTAGTTGCACAAGAAGTTTTCCATTGGTAGCAATTAGCTATTTGTCGTGTAGATCCTATTCAATAGTTGACTTTTTTAAAATGTGTTGTATAGAGAGATAGAGAGCAAGAGAGAGAGAGAGAGAGAGAGAGAGAGAGAGAGAGAGAGAGAGAGAGAGAGAGAGAGAGAGAGAGAGAGGATACCTTAACTTAAAAATTAAAAGTATACTTGATGTTTAAGTTCAAGTTTTGCCAAGAACATGACGCATTTTCAAGAAGAGTTGCTACACTTGACTACACTTTTAATGGAACTTTCTTCGAATATTCTGATTTTCTTAAAAACCCTATATTTATTGTGATAAAATATCCTATGTTTAGTATCTTTCTGTAAAGGAGAAACTTGCATATTGAATTTTCTGGGAATAGCCTCAGTAACCCTTTTATTTTGAATGGCTTTTGCTCATATAGAAAACCGTAAAAGATAGACAAAATCTTAGATACTATACAGAAATGTAGACTTCGTTAAAATAACTATGTACATTTTGTGGAGCTGGACATTTTCGGTATATTTATTTTAATTTTGTAAATTTCAAATAGGTAAGTTCTCAAATAGGAAGTCGTTCATTTTCTTATCCCTTGACCATGTAAAGAGAACGGAGTTTCAAAGTTATCAATAGGGAACAGCTCTTTAAAAATTGACTGTTGTTTAAATCCTACTGTATTACCCTATTTCCACTATGTGTACAATGAAACATGCAATAAGATAATTTATGTAACTGCTTAACTTCTTTAACGTGAGGTAGATGGTAGAGTAACGTTTTGTAAGAATTTTGTTAAAAATAATTAGAGAAAGTCATGAACATTTTAGCAGGGTGCTTACTGCATACTCCATCACAGGCAGTGGATACTGATAATGCATAAAATGCAATAGTTGAAAAAGAACGTTTGAGAAGGCAATGCTCCAGGCATTAGTATAAAGCATCTTTCTGGGCTTTGTCGGTTAAAAGGACTATGAAAACCTTTAAAAGGTTCACTCAGGGATCATCATCCAGGCGGTATTTAAACTATATACTTCCTATTTCGAGGTAGTATTCCTGAAAATATAAATGAACTCTTCTGTTATAATATATTCATTTAATTAATTCACTTTGTTCCTTTGCAATATTAGGTAATATATTCTATGAAATTATCTAGATAAGAAATAGTTTCTATCTCCAATAAAAATAAGTAAGAAAAATAAGCTCTTGTATGAACATTCTGCAGCTCACAAAGTATGGATTTAACTTGTAATAGTTTTTAAGCATTACGCCAGTATTAGATTTTTTCTGGTAATAATAAATAACATGTAATTTTGAAGTCATCACTTATTGTTCTTCATGTGTACAACGAAATGTTTAAATATGTGATAAAAATGTATTTCTCTTGACAAGTATGTAGATAGAAGAATAATTATTGTAAAAATAGTGTTAGAAAATAAGTAGGGAATGTCATGTGAATGCAACCATAAGGGTTTTGTAGTTGTTCTTCACGTACTCAGTTACCTTCTTTCTGAAAAATTATATGAGCATAGAATTAGTGAAGTACTCTCCACTGGTTATAAAAAGTCGGGCTCAGAAAAAACTTGCAGAAAATTAGACATAAGTAAATATTATTGTTTTATTTAAGAAAACATATTCAAGTAAATTTACTAACTACACTTACACTAAAATATAAGGAAGGATAATAACGAAACTATTACAAGCTATTACTCAAACCATTCTCCGAAGAACAGCAAGGGATTCAATAGAGAAAACATGCATTTATAACATATTCGTAATAAAACAAATGATAGAAGAATGCAATGATCTTAATAAACAACTTACATTTATGTACTATCCATATAAAATCAAGAAGTATTTGATAATATATAAACAGATAACCTTGGAAATAATGGAATTAAGAGGAATCCCTGAACATTTATTTGGTGCTATAAAAGGTATATATGAAAACTCCACCATATATTATATATCCAAGAAATAAAAATAGTAATAAAACAGGGGTTTTAGTTAGTCACGTATACTTTGTAATTTTCGTCTTGAGAATCAATGTGAATATAGAAATTCCATTTACATAAATTTAATATATTTGAAAAGGCTCTTAAAAGAAGGTTTTAAACTTCTCCTAGTGACGAAAATGCACTACTAAGGGGGGTCTATATAAAGTGTAAAAGTGCTATGATATCTAAAATTGTGGAACATTACATCTTAGGAGAAGTTGATATCGTTAATTTTCTTGGCTGCCATTTGTGTTATGCATGTGAAAAGAATATTAATCATATAATTGTTAAATCAATATAATGTACACAATCATCAGAAAAACGGACCATAATAAGACAAGGAAAGTTATAACTATTAAGTTATGTAAATTATATGTAATTATGTGCAACCTCAAGTTGAACTTTAATGCAGAATGATAGAAGCCGACTACAGGCAGCAAATATGTCATTTT
Organism: Mantis religiosa; assembly: GCA_030765055.1. Taxonomy (NCBI): domain Eukaryota; kingdom Metazoa; phylum Arthropoda; class Insecta; order Mantodea; family Mantidae; genus Mantis; species Mantis religiosa. The sequence goes on from JAUKNK010000887.1 coordinate 58,465, forward strand.
TCCAAACGTAGCATGAGTAACTAGACAAGGCTACATCAGAATCGACTAAATAACAAATAATCTAGAAGTTAGAGGCCTGATAAAACCTTTAAGCAACATAAACAAAAATGACGGGGAAACGTACAACGCATAAGCCAAGATACCGTTCCGAAAATAATTTTCTGAACATGTAAACGCTGTAAAGACCAGCAAAATGATATAATTAAAAAATAAAAGAGTTG